>CM053978.1:4969477-5044477 GCA_028641955.1 Protonibea diacanthus | reverse complement strand
TTTTGGAATGAACCTCCAGCGCTGGCATTCAAAAAATATTGCAGGGAATGAGTCACACAGTCGGCCTCCTCTACTCTACAACATGACCGGGCTTGGACATGGTGGTATGAGTCTGACATGAAGAGTTAAACACATGAAACGAATGTGTGTGTGCAGTGTCAGCCTTATTCCAGTTACCACCACCAGAGCCATCATTATGCTGCTCAAACCCTTCCACAACACTGCAGTCAGACACACTGGTCTGGCCTATGAGTACGCATGTGAGCATGTGCACGTCACTCAAACCAGATCTATTTCTATCTCTTACTATATACTATAATTACAGCATGAGACCTGCTTTTATGGGCCTGGCTGAGCCGAAGCTATAGTTGCTTTGCTGCTCAGAGCTGTGCCGCGGGAGGAAACGGTGCCCACACGCATACACAAACAGAGACGCAGAGAAACACGGCCTGATTGCCTCAGTCCTTTTTGGCAACACCGCGGACCTCGCAACCAGACGCTACGATGCCCCTGACAGCGTGAGAAGACGAAAAACAACAGAGAGCGGCGATGTCTGAAAGATCAATGGTCAAATTCCCGTCCGATTAGTACCAACAGAAGCATGAGTGAAGCATACATATTAAGTAATCTGTTAAATCGCTCTATAAAACATACATGCAAGCAGCTCTGTCAGGCTGTACTTAGGCACACCAGTGTTTTGGGCTAAATACTAACATCAACCAGCAAAGCTTACACACTCACAGTGACAATGCTAGCTATCACGTGTACTAGGATCACCATGATTTACCATGTCAGCTAACAATCGCTAAACAGCCCAAAACACAAATTACAGCTGAGGTCGAGGGGAATGTCATTTGTTTTGCAGGTCATGTTGCCAAATTTGATGGCAATCCACTCAACCGTTACAAGAAATTTGAGTCCAAACCATAAATGTCAACCTGCTGATGGTGCCAGAGAAAAGACAGGTAATTACAAAAGTCACTGTGCTGCATCCTGTAATTAGGTGTTATGATATTTCAGTCAGTGTCAAAGTGGTGGACGGACCAAACAACCGTTACCCCTCGAGCCAAGGATCTCGAACCCTTGTAGCCAAGTTGCCTCCTTAATCTCACTGTCATGTGTTTGTGTTGTCTGCTTACATTTTCATATCTGTGTAGTTGAGTACTTTGTATATTTATATTTTGAAATAAGCCGCTCAAGTTAATAGCGTTTTTTTTAAGCATCCCTGTGAAGAACAGGCTGCTAATCCTGACACCGACACTACAAGTGAAAAGCTGTGAGACAGAGATCACAACACCTTTTTGCGATCGCTATCTTGGTGGTTTTTCTTACCGTGTAAAGCTCATTAAGAACTTTCATCATGTCCTCTTGCAGCTGCACGCCGACCTCCTTGCTCTGAAGAGACAGAAAAAAGACAGATGTGAATAAAGAGCATTAACCGTTAGCTCAGAGTCATCGCTTGAAGCTTCCACCATCTGTCTGTCTACCTGGTCATCTATCTGTCTGAGTCCACGTGGTTGACCAACTACACCGGCATCAATCAAGACTAGGTTATCTGGCTAAGCAGCAGCGGAGGAGTCACTTGTCCAGATAAAAGAACAAGGTAGTAAGGGACCTGATGGATGTGAAGTTAAAAGGAGGAAGCTGCAGATACTGATCTTTGCATGCTGGCAGGGAGGGGAAAAACAAGCAAGATAGACGGGCTACGAGGACAACAGAGCCAAAGACAGAGGGCAAGATGACGAAGCTGCAGAAGATAAAAAAAAAAGGGACTAAAGAGGGAGTAATACAGGCACTACCATTCTCCACACATTACTGCCTGAAGTCACAAGTGACTGATGACTTCACAGCAACCCACAGATCAGTAGACTCCACATACACAAACACAAACATGCATTCACAGCCCCTTCTTACGTGTTTGAACAAATATGTTGGGACTCTCCCGAACTTCTAAAAAAGGACACCATTCAGATTTAATAATGACGCAGATAGCAGCCACATGCGTGCACACAGGTAAGAGAAGTCAGGGGGGGACAAGCACGGTGCACAACAGAGGAGGAGACAGAAAGAAAGAAAAGAAAGTCAACTCAGGAAAAAAAAAAGTTAAGGAATGTAGAAAAGCAAGAACAGATTTGGCCAGCGCATGTTGAGCATCTGTGTACTTCAGAGGTGAGACGGCACAAAGAAAAAGGTGAAGTGTGGTAATGTGGGTAGAAAAGTGACGGGAGAAGAAGCTGGTGATGATGGTCATGGAGGAAAACAGAAATAATTATGAAATCTATCCGGGAGAATCACAGAGAGCAGACAGGTCAGGAACACAGGAGTATATTACGCTGCAGAGGGAGGGGAGAGATTTAGGGTAACGGGATAACTCAGGTTGTCCCGCCCTCGCTCTTTAAAGTGCTGCAGGAGGCTCATATTAGGTGACAAGCAAGCCGGACTACAGCCAATCAAAAAGCAATCAGCCGTGGCCGAGCCCTCCTATCTATCAACTGCCGATCTTGACCTTTGGACTTCTTCGTCTTGCCTGTGGTCGCCCGTCTAGCCTCGGCAAGACCGCAGCAGAAACAAGCAACTAGCGCGCTTCATTAGACCCGCTGTGGTCCAGGTTGAAACTGCGTGTTCATTAATAGAGTTTGACTCATTAGCGCGTCCTCGCACGCACACACACTCCCACTGTGCTGACTTTTCACATTGGCCGAGATGAACTGTAATATGGATCGTGATGTTCATCTGAGTGAGTGTGTGTGTGTGTGTGTGTGTCATGGCCCCTGGCACTGCTGGTATTCGTGCCACTGCCTGGAAATGTTATAAATGAACTAATTATCTACTTAATTAGCCATCAGAGCATTCTCTGTGCATGTGTGCAGGCCGTTTATGACCCAGACATGATTTAAGCAACCCTCGTGACAAAGAAGAGCCAGCTCAATCAAAATAGAAATCAATGACTGGACCGAGAGCGAGAAAAACAGCAGAGAAAGTGTTTTCTCTGTACCGGCTGTATGAGACAGGCAGAGTGTTCCCATCGCCTGCGATCAGACTGCAAGTGTAGTTCAAAGACAACCTATCGGCTTGGAAATCAGCAGCCTCTGCCATCACATTCCAGACACAGACTGCTTCACTTTGCCTTCTATGCACACACACTTATCTCACTACACTCGTGAGGGCTTTCCACATTCTTTTCTTTTTCTTAAAAGCAGCCCTTAATATTCTAACCCGACTGTGATTTTAAAGCGAAGCACTCATCCTCTTCAGAGAGGATCGCCTCACCTCGCGGGGAATGTTATCACTGTGAAAATCATGCAGAACAAAAAAAAGAAAAAGAAAAAGGAAAGCGGTTTTCTGTAAACAAATTATTTAGAGCCCGTGTATTTGGTCTAATGTGTCCTCGCTGGAGATGAACGACTATCTCTCAGGGGAGGAGTTAGGGTTGGTATTTGCTCTTCAAGCTCTGATCTCCAGAGAAATCTCTTCATCCCCTCTGCGTTTTCTCTCGTCGCCCCCCTCTCTCTCTCTCTTCCTCTGTTCGCCCTACACATCTCTTTTTCAGCATCACTCTTAGCCTCGTCCTCCTTCTCTCTCTCTCAGACTAGCAAATCAAGAGATCAGATGAGACAAGAATGAGGCTACCGAGTGAGACGCATAGGCAGCATAAGCTCTCCCGGCCTGAGGTTCAGCCGACTTGCCGTCAGTCAATAAATCAGTCAAGATGGAAAACAGATGCCGGAGAGATGGATGGACAGGGCGAAAATATGACATGGCCTCAACGTATCAGTTTCTAGTGTGATATACAAGACTTCATAAAACTTAAATCTCACTCAGTGGCTCAGCGGTCATCTATTCGACAATGTGAAGTGAAACCAGGTGTTTAAAAACCAACTGTAGTTTGTGGCTGTGTTTCATATCCTCGTGCACCATTTACCAACACATACATCTCATTAGATTATTAGGCTCGATGTAGCTGGACACCGAGGAGCTTGAACAAACTCTCTGCACCCCTTCAAAACATCTCTAAAACATAAAAACTTTGATCCAGAAGCGAGGCGGTTACCTTCTTGAAGAGGCGTCCTGAGTCCTCGCTGATCTGTGCGAAGCGGGGGATGATGTTGTTGAGGTAGAGGTCGGACAGAGTGGCATGGTCGCGGCTCTCCCTCTTCACCTGAAGCAGCAGCAGATTCCAGCAATTCACCGGGGACAGAATGCTCTGCTCCTTCCTGCACGCAGAGAAACACGGGAGACTTTACAACGTATTCAGCGACCTCCGAGCATCTTTTTAGATAAACGACTAACATTAAGTCTCTTTCATCTTCTAATTCCCTCCTTTCATGCAGCTGATAGATCTGCACACACACAGACACACACACACACACACACCTACTGCATGTAAGATGTAGAAACAGGCACACTGCACAAAAACGCACTGTTCGCACACTGTTTTCACAAGAATGAGACCATTTGGATAAAAGACAGGGAGGGAATTAATGCCCAGACAGATTTATGAACAAAAACAGCCACCCTCTCCTCTCTCTTACTTACACACACACACACACACACACATAGGGCTGACACACAGGGTTGATGAGCCAGCCTAAACAGGGGATTCAGCCAGGGTACAAAACCCAGCAGGAAGAGGCAAGACTCCCCTACAAGCACAGCTGTCGCAGAGAGGAATAAGAGAGACAGAGAGAGAGAGAGAGATTTAAAGACTGTAATGATTTCACTAGCAGTCTAATGGCTCGAGACTGTTTCATTGTCTTTGTTTCAAGTGCTCATAAAGCGGTTACACAAACTCAAGCCTGTCGATGCTCTGCTTACATGACAACACAAGGCCTTTCAGAGGGCGTGCACACATTACGTGTGACTGTGTGTGTGTGTGTGTGTGTGTGTGTGTGTGTGTGTGTGTGTACAGTATGTGTTATGGATGATCCATGGATGATCTAGTGGGTAAAATGGATTACGGGTGAGTGTAAGTGGATGAAAGATGCTCTTTGTGCACTTAAAAGCAGCTTTAACTAGATAGAGACAGCAAAGAGCTGCTCACAAAGAGCAAAGAGCAGCTCACACCACACACACACACACACACACACACACACACACACACACAACACACACACACACACACACACACACACTGGGGTCAGGAAAAGCGGAGCAGTGACCCAAGCATACACAAGGTCATCAAACAGACAGAGAAAGTCTTTGACCGAGGGGTATAGAGTGGGGGTAGGGGTGGGGAGGTGTGTGTGTGTGTGTGGGGGGGGGGAAGTAGAGCCTGATGAGATGAGTCATAGACCGTGATGTGATATGCTGGTACTGGCTGTCACTGGTCAGATGGTCAGATGACTAACTGAGTGTAATCACAATAATGACTTAAAGGGAAGGAAATAAAAATAAAAAAAACACACACACACGCCTATGCAGCTATTACGAAACACAAAGACTCGAGCTCTCCGTGTATCATATGCTAAACTTGAACAGTGGTCATGTGTGTGTTTGTATCACTTTCTGCTCCAACTTCTCTCTGCTGTCTGTTTCTTTTCCGGCATGTCTGTCTTCACTGGTTGCACAAAGTTTGTCTCCACCAGAAAAAAAAAAAAAAACAGCTTCAGTTCCTCTATTTACTCGAGCGACTGACCTCTCTGCATCAGTGTACCGGCACAATCACCATGGCAATGGCACCGCGGCACCAGGTGAAATATCACCTCGCCCTCTCTGACCCTCGGCCGTCGCAAGGTAAACACCGAAATGTCACCGGCCCTCCGAAAGGTCATGTGGTGCATGCTGGGAACAGAGTCAGTCCTCGGGGTCACGTGCTGCCAGCGAGTCACGTTGGAGGGAAAATGCTAAATGGTCATTTTAGATCTGGGATCAAAACACACAGCATTAAAAGAGGGCATCGCTGCAGGCGGTGCTGTGTGACGGAGGCTAACTGAGCAGGTAAAAACTCTGGCTACACAATATATCAGCACAGTGTACAGTTAGAGCTGGGGTAACCTCTATAAACATCAGAAGCACTCTGGTTTCCATTTGTAGATGGAGTATTACTGATCAATCACACCTGATTAAGCTTTGGTTTGCATGAAGTGCAGTAAGTAGTAGGCACAGAGAATTCTCTGATGGCTGATTAAGAAGCCGAAACACGATCTCTGAACCCATCAGCAGCCGCTGAGCTCTTTATTCGATTTTTTAAAAAGAAGTTATCAGATTTCACATGTAAACATCTGTTTACAGAGATCAGCAGAAAGTGTGTCTTTCTTGTCACTCTCGTGTAAATTGCTAAATCAGACTGCAGAGAAAGAGAAAAAAATCTTGGCCTGGATATCCATCATCCATATTCCGGATATCAGCTGGCTACGCTGGAAGGTCCAAAACATTTGTAAGCTGCAGCCATCAGACAACAGCCGACGTGTTCTGAGATTGGAGCTGGGATAATATTCATATTTTACCTATTCTACTCCCAGTTTTTGCTTATTGTACTAAGATCCATATGTTGTAATATGACGACATCATCTCTATCGATTAGATTGGGTATCAGTGAGATCTTACCAAGCTCCGTTAAAATACAGATTTGCAAATCTCTAGATTCGGGGAGTACACTTGTTTGTACACTTGTTTTTACTTGAGTGGTAACACTACAACTGATTCTGCATTCTTACAGCACGCTGCAGGAAACGCGGTGCTATAACAGACTTCCTCTCTGCATGGAATTATTGGCACACAGTGATTGTAATTTTGTCTTAACTGAAGTTTGGGTGCATCATGTCTTCCCCTCTGCTTCACCACATAACAAACAATAACAAGTGTGTTGCTACGTGTGAAAACAAAGTGGATTCTAAGCTCTGCTTATCAGATATTGATAAGTCGAATCAAAAAAAGGTGTTTCTGTATAAATTCCTACTTCTTATGCGGAACCGCATTTTTCCCGGCACCATTAACTATGTAAACAGACAGAGCGGGAGGGCAGAGAGCAGATTTAAGCGAATACAGCCACGACAGATGCAAAACAGCAACTTTGAGTCCACGTGTGGTCATATGACTGTGTGATGTTTAGAATCAGATCCCAACAACCACGCTGGAATAATACGCCGACATAGCCATGGGTTGTATGAAGGTCTGCAGCTTATTAACAGTGGAACTGGCCTAATATTTAGCATAAGGATGGGCTTTGAATCCCTCTGCAACATGTGAGGCCTTCTCCATGTGACCAATCAGTCTGTCAGCCTCAGGGCGCGCGCACACACACACACATATATATATATAAACAGACACACACACACACAATAAAGCTAAACCGTGTAACCCCCCACCACTGCTGTACGCAGTCAGCCAAATAGCAGAAATACCAGGGGTCTCTACGGGATCAACACACACACACACAACCCTCACACCCCACATTGCTTGGAGCGCCATCAACGCCTGGCTGTACGGAGAAAACAGCCACAAGCGCACACACACCTACATTTACACACACAAAAATACACACATATAACCGGAAAATAGCTGAAATTCCAGCGTGGCACCCGGACTGAGCAGCAGCAGATGCAGGGAGCCTGTTAAATACACAGATGTTGGATGAAGAGTGGAGAGAGAGAGAGAGAGCGGGAGACGCAGAAAGAGAAATGAAAAGCAAAAGATCGAACACTTGTCAGTCGGTGAATTGTATCGTTTATGGCCTTCTGACATCCTGACAGGTGACGACGTGAGCAGACCTGCCGAAACAGCTGTACTAGCTGACCTGCTCAACTACATGTTTTATTCTCTGCCCTTTGCCCTCCCCTCTTCTCTTCTCTTGCTCGTCTGCCCTCCCCCAATATGCAACTGAGGGAAACACACACTCTGCAACTGTCTCTGTATTGATCTGAGCCGGAGGGCATATGTGCTGTAGATGTGTGTGTGTGTGTGTGTGTGTGCATGTGTGTGCTGTGGGTATGTCCTCTTGGTTGGAATTGGGTTTCGTTTAGAGGCCCTATCGATCCCTTTTAGTCTGTGCCGGCGTGTGTCAGAGAGCATGGATGCGGGTTTGCCCCCAGCGCAAATATGAATGTCTCTGGAAAAGAGCGCAATGCAGAAGAAAGAAAGAAGAACAAGAACAGAGCAGGGGGGTAAAAAAAAAAAAAAGAGGAAGGTGGCAGTAGAGGGGGATCGTGATTAACAGGAAGTCAGTGAGAGAGAAAGAAGACAAGCAGAAGAGGAAAGAGTCCGGTCCTTCTCAACAGTTTCGGTAATTTAGGAAGATCCAGTGTGACGAAAAAAAAGTGGGTTAGTGTTTCCTTTACAGCGAAGCATGACTAAAACACTGTTTTCTTGGAAACATGTTGCTTCTATTGACATTTCATTTAAACAATAAACAGGGAACAAAATTATCCATTAGCGTCTAGAGATAAGAGATGCTGCAGCTGCACAATTATTGATTTTGTTCACTGGCCGATGGATTCGCATCAAGAGTAGTGTTTTACCTGAGTGAGTCTTATTTATTGCTGTGATGAATGATATCTGTCTTTGCTCTAATAAAATGTTTACATTTATAATTTCTATACAAGAACTGCTTTAGTGACGCCGGCTGAAAAACTACGGGGTCCTTTCCCATTTAGCTAGCGCGTCCCCTCGCTTCATCACTCGCATCTGTTAATTGCATCTCGGCTGTGCGAGCGATGAATGGAAGAGGATGAGGGACGGCGTCTGCTGAAGGGGTCAGCCAACGCCGCCGTTCTGAAGAGCAGGCGGGCAATTACTCACGACGCACAGCTGTCCCACAAATCACGACCCCCCCACCCTCCCCCCGTGGGTTATGTAAGAGAGGAACAACAACAGTAATGAAGTAATGTGTTAATGATACTGCAGTAATGATAACAGAGCCGTGCAGCCCGTTCGGATCAGCAGCAGTGATCGATCATCGACCTGTGTTTTCTCCCTCCGAGATGCAGCCGACATATTAAAACATCCTGAGAGATAAAAGTTGGTGGATCTTGGTCGATTTCCAACTCCGCTGCTAAGAGAGGAGCGAGGACAAAAGGAGGAATAATTAGCATCTGCCTCTCTTTATCTCAGGTATTCTATGTAAATTTATAATATGTGTGTGTGTGTGGTTTACGGTTACATTAGCAGTTCGGTGAATCCTCCCCCCACAGCGATGCAGCCCGCTTTCTCCACCACCAAAAATCAGCCAGATAAATTATACAAGAACACATCCCGCTGCTAAACCTGATGAGCACCATTGTGTTTCTGTACGCATCTTCTAATGCATCAGTGAGAGACACACAGAGGGAGAGAGAGACAGACAGAGAAGGAGAAAATCCCTGTTTGGGCAAGGTTACATGAACAGCAAGACACTGCAAAATAGTCAGAGCACAAAATCACCACCTGGCCTATTCTGGCAAAATTTATTGTCACACACACGCACACACACACGTGCACGCGTGCATGCGTGCAGACTAACAGGACCTCCCTGATAACAGAAATAGTTTCCTAATGAAACGTACAAGCGCTGAATCAGTCGGTGTTTTGTTAATTCAAACCGGGAAGCACAGCAGAGTGATGTAAGTCTGTATTTTTCAGACACACACCAGTGTGACCTCCCTCACCGTCCCTCTCGATTATCCCTCAGTTTCATTTTTCTGCTCGTCTCCACTTCTCTTTTCTCGCGAAAGAAGTCATTGATCTTGTGAGCACTTTAAATAAAATGCTAAATAAAGATTTCTTCACTTGGAGTTCTCAAAGGGGAAGAATATTTGCTGTCTAAGACACGACTAAACTCAGTTACTAAAGATCATATGAACACAACAGGCTTCCGTGTGTGTGACTGTGTGTGTTCTCGTACTTGAGTAGATGGTCCTTGGTGCTGCGCGTCTTGGTGAGGAACCTCTCGGCCAGCTTCTCCAGGTTGCGGCTGTAGTCCACCTCGATCTCGGCCTTCTTCCTGAAGAAGTCCTGCAGGTCCTGCAGCAGCTGCACCCTCAGCTCACACTGCTGATCCAGACACTTGAGCTGCTCCACCAGCTGGGCACGGATCTCTGCCGGGGTGAAAGAAAAGAGGGACAGAGACGTGTTTAACTTCTTTTTTTTTAAAACTTTATTACGCTAACCACAAATCCAGGTGTAATCCGTGCATTGTGAGCCACAAAGGACGGCCTATGCACAATGTTTGTTACCACGCACTTCTTAAATCAAAGGCCTCTCTTTTCTAAAAAAAAAAAAAAAAAAACATGCAATTATCCATACAACTGGGGAGTAAGCTGCATACATTACTGCTGGCGGTGCAGCACTATCATTACGATGCATGCCACAACAATGTGTAAGATATTAAGTCTAAAGCGGTTTCCTCTTTACAGCTGATGTGGATGGAGAACAGCTCCAGTGAAACACCTGGCACAGCCCTGACACATCAGTCTGGCGTCTGGCGTCTTGGCTGAAATCCCTCCCCCCCCCTCCCACCTGTCTTTAACGCGTACACCGCTATGGGTGTGCGTGCATCATCGTATTCATGCGTGCATTTGTGTTTGCGCGTGTGTGCATGATCGGCTATCCTCTTCCACACACACACACACACACACACACACACACACACACACACACAGATCTCCAGAGGCAGTCATTTATCCGAGCTTATCACTTTTCATTTTCCTCCTTGCCTCCTTCCCCTCTCCCTCCTCCATGCTGCTCTCCAGTCTGGCCTCAAATTAATAGAGTGCACTCAGTGCAGACACACTCAGTAACCATATTCAATCACTGGCTACGGGAGGAAAAGTCCTCTGGAGAGTCCTGCCCACAGCAGCTATAGATTTGGACACACAAATCGTCAGCAGCAACATGTGCGCGCATCTTACACACCCAAGGACGTGATGATGATAAGCTGGATCAGTGATGACAGCTGACAGATTAATGCTATGCTCTCATAGCTGCCTGCCAATGCAGAGCAGGCTGCACATGCAAGAGTTAAGACACAACGCAAACACACACACACACACACACACAGACTTCTCCAATTGTTTGCATATGCAGCTGCATTTAGGCACAGCCGTCCTACCTCTACAACGCTGACCAAAGAGAAAGCGGATGGCTTTGGCCTCCATCCTGCCTTCAGTGTAATCCAGACTCCCCTCGCTCGCACACACACACACACACACACACACACACACCGATTCTAGCACACTCACACTCTGCAGACAGGCAGACAGTCAGCCGTCCGCGGGGCTGACAGCGACTGTTGATGCTGCCTTTGTGTTTAGTAGCTGAGAGTGCAGTTTCTCATTACCACAAAGAGAAGTGGGATATCTAAATGTGTCTGTGACCACCCCCGCTCCTCCCTCCCTCCCTCCCCCCCGTCTCACACTTCTCTCTCATAAACACAGACCTAAACATTATGTCACTACCCAGCGGCTGTGTCCACTCATAACCATTCTATACTGATTAAAAGGAACGTGCGAGTCCTGTGCCATTACGGTGCTCGCATACGCAACAAATAAATGCATACACACAGCCTGTGTATGTGCTAATGACCTGGTGTGAGTATTTGCTTTGACAACATGTGTTATTGACTCGTGGTTTTTCTGCGTGTGTGTGTGTGTGTGAGTCACTTGTCCCGCCTCTCAAGGTTTTGTGTCGCAGCCTTGAGAGGCGGGACGAGCCTTGTAATTAAGTCAAACACAACGACACATGCCATACGCACAGCAAGCGCCTCAACTGAAAACAAGCGCCCTCCCTCTCCCCCCCCCCATAAGAAGATGACAGAAAACATAAAGTGATCTGAGGGATGGAGGATATACGGAACGACATCAGTCCCATGTGACCTAAATGTTTAAAAAAGCAAGTTTAATGGGGCCAGTAAGTAATTTTCATGTGGAGGCCATGCCCTGTGGCCCCCCAAGCCCCTCTCAGGGCCCCTCACAGTCATGTTAGGATGAGGAGTGCACGCTCCGTTTACAAAATATATACGGCTGGGTGATTCAACCGAAGCTAACCTTGAGCTCTCCACACTGAACCTCATTGCCACTAAGCCGAAAAATGTTTTTTTGTTTATCCGTCGAGATGCTGTTATCGCCGACAGGAAGAGTGTTAGCTGAGAGACAGGGATGCAGAGAGAGGAGAGATGCCGTCAGAAAAGACTGTTATGATGCAGGTCTTTCTTCCAGTCGCACTGCTCTGTAATGGTCATCATCTCCTTGAGCCAGTAAGGAGTGGGATGTGAACTGGAATGTGACGCCTCCAACCCCCCCCCAGCCCCCCCTCCAGACAGCCACAGTCACATTTTCCAGGCAGATGAGAGCAGGTCTTGTAATCGGGCTCTGGGATTCTACTTTACTGATGCTCTCCTTTGTCTTTTTTTTTTTTTTTTGCACCCCCTTCCTCCTCCACCTCCTCCTCCTCCTCCTCCTCCTCCTCTGTCTGTAGTGTGCTAAGGGGCTGTCTGGCTCTGTCTGCACAAGTTTCGTCCGTACACTTTTCACTTTGTTCATCAGTCCCGCTAATACCACAACCAAACACAAAACAACTGGGCAAAGTTGGCTGCTAACCTGAGGCAGCTCTTTCTCTCTCTGCAGGATATTTATTTTCTTGTGCAACAACCAGTCTACATACTGTGTGTGTGTGTGTGTGTGTGTGTGTGTGTGTGTGCAGAAGCTTTCTAGTGATGCAAAAACAGGGCAGAATCACCATGGACACTCCCTCCAGAGTGGCAAACCATCAACATCTGCAATCACTCACGTGGAAAGGAACCGATCAAGCCCAAAACTCCTTTTTTTGTTGTTTGTTTTTTAAAACACGTCTAGTGTAGCATTTCTTGACTGATGCAGAGCTGCGTACATTTACATGAAATGTGTCATGAAAGTCTATTTCTGGCCATAATTGAACTGCCCACAGGGAGCCGACAGCCTCATATGTCGTTGTTGTTGTTGTTATCACATCTCTGCCCGGGCCACAGAAGCCACCTGTTGATCTGTTTTGTTTTCTCAGTGTAGGAGAGAGGGGGAGGGGGTGGTATCGTGTGAACGTGTGCGTACACGCACATGGAAGGCTTTGTACGCACGTAAAAAGTGAGCATGAAACGGCAGAAATCTGACGAGTCTTTTTTCTCCCAACCAAACCTGCGCCTCCTCATCATCCATTATTGATCGGTTTGCTTATCCCAACCCAGAAAGTGGAGAGACAGAAATAGGGAGATGATGAATGGTGACAGCGTAACCACACTAGAATGACATTACCACCACGGCCTGCTGTTAATTTTGTAGTGGGCTGACGGCTGAAGGCAGGGTCGGACATGTCGCCGCATACAAATTCATGGATGAATACTCAGAAGGAAATGAAACTAGAGATGGGGGGGGAAAAAAATGCTGCCAAGAGGCGACCCAAAAGTCACATTGGCAAGCACAGTGAGGAGCCCGAAAGTCGTGTTTTTCCTGCAACAGTACTTTTTTTGTAGCCGGAGCTGGTTTTTGCAGCAGAAAAATGCCACCAGCAGCTTTAGTCTGTTTCACTGGAAGCTGACAGAAGTGATGGGTGCCCTGAATGCTGTTCTGAGCTGGCCTAGATAGAGGAGCCACACACACTGCTGCGAGCACTCATTATACCTGAAAACACCCTGGGCTATGGGCGCGCACACACACACACACACACACACACTGACAGCGATGTGACACTGTGGATCCAAACTGTCACTCTGAGCTGTTTTGACGGCAGCTATCCAGCGCCAAATCTTGGAAGCCCCACCCCAGATGTGTCCTCCTCTATTACTGGACTGGTTTGCAGACATGCACACACACACAC
This sequence comes from Protonibea diacanthus, assembly GCA_028641955.1. Lineage (NCBI taxonomy): Eukaryota > Metazoa > Chordata > Actinopteri > Sciaenidae > Protonibea > Protonibea diacanthus. Next base: position 5,030,719 of record CM053978.1, on the reverse strand, counting down.
ACACACATAGGTAGGCACACACTGACACACACATGGCAACTGTTTACAAGTAGACGTGATGAGTGTTCGAGACAAGGCTTAAACTGGCTGGAGAGGGAAGGCGAGTCTGCAAACAAAAGAGGAACAATAAACCGACACAGATGAGGTTCATTCTAGTTTTTGGTGACCTGGGTCACAAATCTTGACCGTGATCCATCCTGCTAAATATAAAACTGTTCCAAGTTCACTGCAGGGATTAGGAACACACTGATCCAAGTTTTTCTCTCCCCCCCCGATACTAAACACTCGAGCGACTCCAGTTCTCTCTTTAAAATCTGTCTGCCTCACAGCGTGGATTTATTTCAGGTAATGTGAGGACGGGGATTGTTGTGCCACTAAAACATGAGTCAGCAGCCCCATACGAGTGACTAATTGTTAACTGATGGCAAAAACAACATTTTGTTTTTAAACGACCTTGATGAAGAAAGTGTATTAAATGCGGCTCAATCGTGTCATCCCCGATACATAATCTGATTAATCAGCACAGAGGTTTGGTGGATCAGGTTGATGCATCCTCTTACAGAGAGCGCGAACGGGACACATCACTGGGAAGCGTTCAGTGTGGTCGAGAAAAATGATCACTGTCCTTCACAATTACAGTTTACAGATCAGCATCCTAGTTTAACTTTGAGCTTTGACCATACCTGCAGTGTGTGCACACACAGTTTTGTAATGATCCTCGATGATTAACAGATTATTAGCGACACTTCTGGTGCTCTCACTTTCAGTTTTAATGTGATTTAAATAATCTGGCTTAACTGCTGGTCTGTTTGTCGGATGCAGACTTCGCTGCAGAGATCTTGTAACGTTCCCAGATCTCAGAAAATTCTTTTGGTGTGTCCAGAGTTTAAAAAAATAAATAAATATTTGTAATCATCGATAGAAACAAAAAGGTCCAGACCAGCAATATGAGACCGTAAACCTGGATAATCCTTTAAACACAAGCCTGTCTGCCAGCATTGAGGTTTAGTGCCCACAACCTGTGCCAGGTAATCAGTGAACACAGCGGGAACACAAGAACAGACACACACGCGCACACACACACACACTCGGTTAACTAGTTCTAAGAAATCCAAGATATCCCACCACGATTTCTAGCTACTGGCGAGGGAGAATATTACCCATTCTGCTTGTGTGTTTGTGTGTGTGCATGAGCTCACATGCACACTGTGTTTATGCAGTAAGGCCTGGTCTTTGTTGCTCCGGGGGCTGATACTGCAGTACAGAGCGGTGGAGAATAGAGAGAGAGAGAGAGAGAGAGAGAGAGAGAGAGAGAGAGAGAGAGAGAGAGAGAGAGGAGAGAGAGAGAGAGGGGAGGGGGTAATGGTTTTGAGTTGTACCACTGTGAGCTCATACTATTGTCCTCAGAAGAATGAAAGAAGCAGAAAGAAAGAGAAAGAACAGAAAGCAGTGTAAAAGAGTGTGTGTGGGGGCAATTGGTGTCATCAGAATAATATGTCCATTCATCCCTTGTACACACAGGAAGAGAGGACAGAGAGACAGAAGTCAGCTTCCGGACCGGTTCATGTCAGTAGGGGAGCACATGGGAGGAGGGTCATACTAAAACAACCACAGGAAGTGTGTGTGTGTGTGTGTGTGTGTGTGTGTGTGTGTAAAGACAGAGTGCAGCAGGATGGGGTTGGACTGAGGTGTGTGTGAGTGTGTGTCTGTTTCTTCAAATGAAAGGGCCTGAAGAAAAACAGGCAGCTGTGGAGTGCTCAATTAACATAACCTCTGAACCTGAAACCAGGCAGGAAGAGAGGGGAGAGCGAATTGACGGAGAGAAACCAGCCAGGGGTTTGCAAGGCTGCTGGGGCAAGCAGTGTGTGTGTGTGTGTGTGTGTGTGTGTGTGTGTGTGTGTGTGTGTGTGTGTGTGTGTATGGAGCTATTTTGTGACGTGATTTTTAGACAGTTGATTGAGTTATAGTGTGAAGCCCAGGTGGTGGTAAGGCTTCTAATAGATTCTTTCAGCAGGGTGGAATCTATTAGCGTTCCAGACATGCCTGCCTAATATCGCGCTTCACAGGCACGCACGACGCACGAGCGAGTGAGTGAGCGAGCTGATGAGCAAGGAGCGGGGAGTAGAGGAAAAGATAGAATTACAGTACAGTAAGTGTTGGAGGGAAAACTATTGCAGGAATGGAAAGATTCCAGCCAATGTCTTTTCCTTTCTTTGGGTCTGACTTTCCTCTGAAACAAACACAGACGCACACACACACACACACACACACACACACTAAAAAACGTATATAGGTATTTCCTCTCTCACCCAGAGAGCTTGAAACCTTAGGAAAAGCAGTGTCGTCTTAAGGAGTGCTAACGAGCTTAGACTTCAGACATGGAAAACGCGGCTGAGGCCAAAATCCCTGCAGACCTGCTCTGGGTGTGCAGGAGAGCAGAGAGACAGACGCGGCAGAGAGAGAGGAGAGAGAGAGAGCGAGACAGGCAGAGAGACAGAAATGAGAGGAAAAATACTGCTCTGTGCTGTGCTCGGCATAAGTAAGAAGAACAGGGAGGAAGTTATCACCGCCTCTTCTGGTGCTTGGAAATTTCACTTCTGGCCCAAGTTTATAATACACAATAGAGAAGGCCAGTACTGAGGATGCTTTCAGTCACACAAGCACAGCCGGCCTCTGACCTCTCAGCATTTAGTTTTCACACACACACACACGAAGCAGACACCTGCATGCACCAATTAAACTACAGATGACCCAGATTAAAAAAATGGATTATGACAGCAGGGCTGACTGACATATGAGTTTTTGAGAAATATTTCCCAATCGTCATCTGTAAGCAACGTATTGAAAATGAATGAGCCGGCTTTTAAAGAATAAGCAGCAGCCATCCTGAAGGAATTAGTTGGGAACATTTTGGGAAATGCATCTGCATCTGTCTGCAGATAGACTGCTTTCTCGTGTCTGTCTGTTTAATATAAAGCCATGTTTCCCCTCCATCTTCAGTAAAACGCTGGAAACCAGGAACAGCTTGCCTGGCTACGCCTGAAACAAGTAATAAAATTTTGTCTACCAGCAATTTAAAGCTTTATTTTAATCCAGTCGAGGTTTAAAAATGGCAAGTTGCGGTTTTACAGGAGTGTTGTGCAGGAATATTTCTTTCCCTGGAATCCCGCTGCGACATGACACATATCAATCTTTCGATAACAAAGCACACACACGTGTTCTCCAAAATCAACAGACTGGTATCCGGATAAGGAGATGAGAGACATTAAATTATTAACTGCATGCCCTATTACAACTGCAGTATCTGTCACAATGACTATAATACAATCCCATCTATTATTATGCTAGATTAGTACAGTTGCATTGTGTTGTTATCTCCCAGTGATAAATAACAGCAGGGGCCTGTTGATATGACTCACTCCCCCTAAGTATAGCCTTGTGTGACAAACCATTACTGTCCGTGGCCATGTGCGCCTTCGTGGAAGAGGAGGAGGAGGAGGAGGAGGAGGAGAGGAGGAGGAGGAGGCCTGGTGAGAGTGAAGAGAGAAAGGAGGTGACAGGGAGGGGAGGTGGAGGGTTAGCTGGGGGTGGGACTCAGCGGGGTGAATTCCTGCACTACTACTCAGATCAGGAAGTCATTAACCCTTTACTGGTTGGCGATATTTTATCTGGTGGCGACAGGAAGGAGCGAGGACTCTCATGAAGATGAGAGAGGTGTGTTTGTGTGTGTGTGTGTGTGTGTGTGTGTGTGTGTGTGTGTTCAGTGCATAGGGCCTGCTGGCCTGAGCCATGTGGGCTCTCGTCAGGGTTCCTTGCACTCGCCAGCTGGGAGCACAGGTCAGGGGTCAAGGGTCGCAAAAGGTTACTGAGGAGGGTCAGTCTCCACGCTGCTACTGGTAGAAGACACCTAACAATAGTGACTGTCAGTTCAGCTCTGAGTTAAAGTTGTTTGAACTGATATTGCTGCCTCTTCACCAAGTCGCCATTGGTTTTATATAAGATAAAAACGACTTAATCTTTCGGTGAGTAGTCTCTCTATCATAGTGTAACACTCCTCCAGATGTAATACCAGCAGCTCTTACCATCCATCGACAAGCCTGATTCGTGGTAGCAGCGGGTTGCAGGGTTGGAGACTGAGGCTGGGGTCTCTATGCAATGAAAAGGCTGCTTATCAAAAGTTAACTAGCTCCTCACATTTACAGCGCTTGTCTGCCTTAATGTACACAGTCTGGAGAAGAAAAAGGGCACACACTCTGTGTGAGTGTGTGTTGGGAAGGGGGAACATCTCACACAGATTCAGGGAATGAGATAAATGAAGGACTGAAAATGAGATTAAAGTTGCAGCAACAATTATTTTCTGCTGTTCATTAATCTGGCTTCTAGTTTTGATTAGTTGCTTCGCTTGTTTAGTCCAGAGCTGTGCTTTGCAATCAATTGGTAATTCAAGCAAACAAACCAAATATTCCCCAGTTAGAGCTTCTAATTATTACACTCGCTGCTTTTCTTGTGTTGTGTTAAATTAGACAGAAAATCTTTTATGCTTTGAACCAATTGGTCACATAAAATGCAATCTGGAAGAGATCACACGTTGGGCTTTAGGAAAATGTGATGAGCATTTGACCAAAATATAAATTTATCAAGAAAGTAATCAGTCGCTGCAGCCGTAGTTTTTCTTTTCGCCTCTTCTACAGCGCAGCTTTTTAATTTATACTATCAAGAGTCAGAAACTCGAGTAGTATCGTTCATCAATTTCTGAGCCAACGCGTCATTGAACAGTTTGTTGTGTTGAGAAACAACTGGAGAAGTTGGAAAATGTAAAAATATAATCAACACTTAATCGCTAATAAAATTGTTTCTACAAAATCAATTAATTGTGTAATTGTTTCACACGCAATCTTACACCATCAGTTCCCCTGATTTAAGACAGGCCTCTGGGCCTGTGTGTGTGTGTGTGTGTGTGTGTGTGTGTGTGTGGTTCATCCTCAAGGGTACTTTCCACCTGGTGTCACTCTATTTCCTGTCTCTGCCGACACAGCCATTTCGGGACCTCTGGGTCTCTCTCTCTCTCTCTTTCTCTCTCTCTCTCTCTCTCTCTCTCTCTCTTTCTCTCTCTCTTTCTCTCTCTCTCTCTCACACACACACACATTCTCTCACACACTCACACACACACTCCGCCGTAGGGATGCAAACCATGACAGTATAGTGATCTACGCCATCTGTCCACGGCGGTATGGATAAGTATCAGACAAAAACGTGCATACATATTATACCATCCTCAGACAGCGGGAGAGACAATATTAAGAGGAGATGTCCCACTGTGTTTGTGTGTGTGTGTGTGTGTGTGTGTGTGTGTGTGGCGTACACTCTTTCCAGTGTTTCCAAATGACCAGTGCATAACACCCCCCTCCCTCTAATAATCAGCTTAGCAGCCAGTCAGGGGATTTGACTAATCCACAACACAAGCATGGGAAGAAGCCCGCCGAGTGTGTGTCTGTCTGCGTGCGCAGTCTGTCTGGCAGTGTGTGTGTGTGTGTGTGTGTGTGTGTGTGTGTAGTAAGTTAAATCAACCTCGACGATCTTGGAGAGAGCTCTCTCTCTCCCTCTCTAAGTGTCGAGAATTACAAGAATCGTCCAAGACACGGGACTACTTTCAAATAGCGATGGATGGGCGTGGACCCTTCGTGTGCAGACACATCATCGGGTGGGTTCATTCCCATCTCTATTAGCAGGTTAACACTCGTCATAACAGCGACTCTGTTCTCCTGGATTAAAACAGTCATCAATTGTTCAGTCATCCCTTCTTACACTTCCTTCATTTTTTTTAAATCCTCTGTCAAATTCAGTTTGAGCAGCACCAATGATTCATGGGAACCTTGTGTGCATGCACTCCAACTCCCTCCATCCACAGGGGAAAGCGTCGCCGCTCTGAAGCCTAACACAGTGTGTAACAGCCTCCCCTCTGTCATTTAATAGCTGCGCATGACAGCATCTTTCACTGCACACACACACACACACACACACAAAAACATGAGAAAAAGACACACGATACAGAACATGTTTACGTGACTGCTACATACAACCTTACTCAGCAAACTCTTATCACTGCATTCCAAGAGACGTCAGCGACGTGCCGAAAATGGCCGCGGGAAAAGATGGTAGAGATGGCGATAGTGAGAGCTGAGAGGAGGGGAGAGAGGGGCAGGCAGGCGGCGGCACCGTGAATTAAAAGGCCGTATCTCTGCTGATGGCTACTGATCTTTATCGGCGTGCCGGTGGAAGGCAGGCTTGCATGGAGGGTGGTGGTGGATATGTTCCATCAGACAAAGGATGAGACCAAAAACTAGGAGTAGATAACATGAGACGCTATCGCCGCATCTGCCTTGAGGTCACACCTTTCTCCAGCTACAGCGACAAACCAGGAGGAAGGCAGAGCTGCGGAGGAGAGAGTGTAAGGTGCAGAGGCTCACATAGAGTGCACACAGTGATGCAGAGGGAGGGAGTGCCAGGTATATGCAGATGTAGCCAGTCTGTGTGTGTCCTGATACATTTCATACACAACTTTTGTTTTGTTTTTTTCCCCACACATCAACATCTGCCGGACTACCTGTACGCAAATAATCTATTAGCTGTTCAACTGGAAAACTAATCGAAAGCTTTTATATTTAATTATTTGTTTGGGTTGTGTGAGAATTTGTGTTTTTTCGGTTTAAAATCATTTTAAAAAATCAAAGTTTCTCAAGATAAAACAGCAAAACTTCAGCTGTAGTAAACTCTGAAGACGTTTTAATATTTTTTGATATTTAATATACGAACCAATTAATGATTAACTCCTCACACACACTGCATCACTACTACTGTGCTAACAAAGTACAATAAAGCTGTAGGTCATAATCAGAGAACAGTGCATGAGTCAGAGAGTTAGTCTTTGGCTCTCATCCCTTAATCACTGGAGGCAGAAAGAGCTGAATCAGGATCAGCCTATGCAGCAACTGCAATCACAACCCACCCCTCCTCTCCCTCCGTCTGTCTCCCCCCCTTTTCTGCATCCATTTAACCCTTCTCTCCAACACGCTGCTCCAGAGGTATAACTCATTCTCACGCCCACTAATGTGTGTGTGTGCATGTATGTGCTGTGTAATCACTCCTGCAGAGGCGCACAGCTCGGAGAGCCGGGGCTTGCCAGCGGTGACAGGCCGCGCCAATGAAATATGGCCACCGTTTCAACCAGGCGGCAGACCGTCACAACAACCTTTGCAGATACCAAATCTATTCCCGTGAACAGCTACGATGTGTGTTTGTGTGTGTGTGTGTGTGTGTGTGAGATCGGAGATCTGAGCCCCGCCCTACCTTCCACCTCGCCCCATGGAGAATGTAGCATTGCGGTATATGCCATCGCTGAGGAACAGGGGGGCTTATAGAGCCATAAGTATGACTTCAGTGAAGATCACATTCAGCCAGCTAGTTAAACTCCCCAGCCTCTCACATACCTACCGATTTGGCGATTTTTTTTTTTTTTTTGGAAAGAGTCCTATGGGGACGTGGACGGGGACTGAGAGGAGAACAAAATGGGCCAAGCTGCATGAAGAGGCTCAAAGGGAGGACAACTCAACACCTCAGCACAACAAACAACCGCAACAGCACAAGAGCAGCACAGGGGGCTCAGCTGAGACTCATTTTCTCTGCAGCATTGTTTCGTCTTTAGCTGTTTTACATTAAGTTTTTGTCATAACAACAAAACAACTCTGCTCCGTCGAGGTCGACCGACAAGGAAAGTCTGTCACACTTTTTGGGTTGTCCCTTTGTCGGGACTCACACTGAGATCGGGGTAGATTTCTTAGTCTGAAAAAGAACGAGGTGGGGAAAAGTGATTACCTTGATGATAAAGAAACTGACCTTCAGTGCCCAAAAGAATGGAAAGAAACACTCAGGACTGAATTTTGCCGAGGGCATAATGAGATGCACGCAGCACCAAGTGGGCCACATCATCCAATCAACAGTAAAATCTGACAACTTTTTGCATGCTGCAAATAAACGGACTTGTTCTACCGGTGTAGTTTGTGAGTAATTTAACACCGTAGGCCGTTTCAGTTTCTCTTTCATTATGTAACACCCAAATCGGGTCCTTTATCTCAATGGTGAGAGCTGTTTTAAGGCGTGAAGATCACATTTAGCCACTCAGGATGGGATCATCAGTAATCCTCAGACAGAAGTAATTACTAGAGAAGTGTCACAGCAGGTAGGGTGTAGCTGTAAGTTACTCATTTACACACTGAGCCACGTGCCACATGAGATACACATTGGATATTTGGTGTAAAAGAAGGTCCGTATGAGGACTCGGGTCACTGTTGAGTTCACAGCATTACTAGAGCAAAGCCAACTTTCTGCTCAGACTTTTTCCATTAGGGATCGGCCCCTTTAATGAATATTTTGGGCCTCTGGACAAAGTAGGAAAATGAGCTTACAGAAGATTCATAAGATCAGGTCATTCATTCATCAGCAGGCTTAACGTGAGAGTTAAACAGATTACGTTAATGTAATGTCTGCACGCTACTTGGACAAACTCTCTTGCATGGTCGGTATTAACCTGAATATTTTCTTCGGAAATGAGAGGAATAAATTTCTGCATAAAAATTTATGCTGACTTTGTTGTCAGCATTCAAAAAGATGCACGGTGATGCTTAATGCAGCAGTTGGCTGAGAGGAGCAGGGTTTGGAAATGAGCTGAGCTGTAGAGACACTCTATTAAACTGCACTAGATTGTATCAGACAGAGATTAGTCCTCCAACATGCAGGCTGACATCATTCAAAAAAACAAAACTCAAGGCCTGGAACTTGCATAAAGTCCTGACCGGCAGGGTGGAAACACAGGGCACTGCTATACTTTACACACTTCTATAAAGCTCGGTATTCTGTGACAGTCTGGAGCCAGTAAAATGAGAGTAAAGCAGACAAATTTTTGGAGTTAGAGCTGCTTTAACGTGATGATTTCTTCTGCACAAATGCATGAGTTAGTAATTAGATCTCGTCCTCCTGAGTCTCCTCTAAGGCAGGTGTGTGATTTAGTCTCCACTTATTTAGGGGTTGCGATATATCAGACTAAATTAATCTCCCTGCAGCCGGGCGAATCGGGGTCAGTTTGAGCTCACTGCCCGCATAAGACTGTCCGTGCAGCGTGCAACAACTGAGCTGACGGATTCTGCAGTGCAGAACACCAAAAGAAAGCCCTGAGCACATCTCGGCAGTAACTGGAAAGTAAAAACCAGAAGAAGAGAAAATGAAATGCATCAAAATAATCATCCCCACCGAGAATTCTCACAGGTAAAGTCTGACTTTTGTTTTTGAGGATGTGTTCGTGAGCCGCTGCAGGCTTGAGAATAGCTCACCTGAGGTCACCCTGAGGACGCCCCGACACAATGAACACAGCCTTTGTGCTGCTTAAACACACATACACACTATTGTTTTGCTTTCTCGGTAATGACGGCCTGTTTAGTCACACGATTTGTCCTCACGGCTCAAATATCAACATCTCATGGCTCGTAACAAGCGTCTTCACAGTCTGATGATCGCCGTGGCCGATGGCCGGACAGTCAGCTACGCTCCTGGCTGCAGCCTGGGACGAGTGCCGCTGGCTAATTTAAGGACTGGTCATGTTCTGTATCGATTGAGACCAACATGTTGGTGCAATGGGGGCGCCGCCGCGAAGGGCTCTGTCAAACAAACGCAAGGTCATCCATTGTTGATGAGTTTGGCTCAAAAGTTTGTTAACGCACAGTCCAACATCATCCAAAAACTCACTCTGCAATCCAATTATAATGGCTCGTAGCACTGTGCCAATTCTGCTTTTTACCTCCTACGCACAGTGACTGAAGAAAATTGCTGCCATGATTGATTCCTAGCTGTAAAACCCGGCCTTAAAAAGGAGTACAACCTGCCGAGCAGTGTTCTTTTGGCATGTGATAAGCCCTCAAACTCCTGGATGTATTATTCAAACTGGACTTCCTGGTTTATATTTCGTCTTCTCGCTGCTACCTGCAACAACACGCTCACACCCACACAGCCGCCGCGCTGCTGTCAGTTTGAACAGGGTAAATGATTGAGTAGACTTTCTTAACTCTTGTCTTTGCTCCTCGATGAGGGTGTGCAAGCGTCTGTCGGAACGTGCATCTCGAGCTGTGCCGGAGCTTTGACCTCCACGAGGAGAAGTCTATTAGAGCATCCTCCTGACATGCCGATGGCCCTGTAGAGTTCAAGTATTTCTCTTGCAGTCTTCCTGCCCTCTGACACCATGAACCCTGGTGTCTTGTGAGCCTCGGAGACATGATAGAACACAAAGCTATCTGTACTCAGGACTGGACGGCCCTGATACAGAGAGAACGCGTCTCTCCGGCGAGGTGAACATGGGGTCAGCGACTTTACACATGCGTGTTTGTCCTATTTTGATGATGTGATGTGTCAGAGAGAGAGAGGAATCAGTGCAACACAATGGAGTGCTGCAGTGTGGGCGGCCACACCCTTTCCTCCTAGCTCCCCTCCACGGCCTCCTCTCCGGCCCCTCAAAAAAAATAAAACTGCCTTGACGAGATTTTAAAAGAAAGGGACAGAGGAGGGAGGGAGGGAGGGAGGGAGAGACGGTGGGAGTGGACACACCAGGCATACCAGGAATGAAATCCCTGCTATACGGTACATAAAAGAAAATCAGAAGTCAGGGAGTATGAAAACCAGGAGGGGAAAGAAAAAAAATAGACACTAATGAATGCAAGAAAAAGTGAGAGGTTTGACAGTTTCTCAGCTCTAGCGGTGAAAACATGACAGAGAGCTGAGAGAGAGACGGGGTGGGCAGAATCGAGCTGAGCAGGGCTGGGGGGAGGGGGGTAAGAGAAACAAAATGGGGGCATAAAAAAAAAACAGCCTAACAGGAGATAGATAAATACTGAGGCATCTAGCGGGAGGAAAAGCTCCGCCGCGTGAAGGATTGCACTCTGCAATGTGTTGCTGAATTATTGATGCTGCCTCACCGTTGAAGGCTGTGAAGAGGGGGCCGCTTTCACACACACACACACACACACACACACGGCGTAACCCTCTGCATCATAAACATGCACGCACACACACACGAGCGGAGCCGCGGTGAAATATATGTACGACGGCTCCCGCGAGAGTGTCTGACAGAGGGAAGAGGAGAGGTCAGAGGTCACGGCAGACCGGAGGGAGACATGTGGCCCACACCTGTTCTGAACTGGACTTGGTAGACGAGATCATCGCGAGTCAGGCACGAGGTAAAGCGAGAGGGTCATTAGTGTCATTTATTGTTTAACAATTCTCTGTAGTTTGAAGGAGAGATCTCCTCTTGCTTTCCTCTCTCCCTGGCTGGCTCTCTTTCTTATCCACAGAGGAAGCCTGTTTGATCTAGCAGAGTCCTGCTGTTCTGACACTCCAGCTCACAGACATCTCTCTCTCTCTCTCTCGCTGTCACTAAAAAGGAGAAAGCTCCCTTCCATTTCACTCCACACACACACACACACACACAAAATCACAGACCTCTCCCTCCCCTCTTTGCTAGAAATCAGACCCTGTTGTACCAAAGACAACAAAATAATTCATGAGTCCAAAATGGCCTCTGTGCTGAGGCCAGCTGTGCTGCGTGCATATGGACCATGTAGAATGTAAGCTATGACAGCGATGTATCTCACTCAGAGGACAGTGGCAGTCATTGTCATCCCGAGTACGGAGCAGGACACAATAGAGAGAGATACAGCCAGGGACCTGACTCACACATACTGTAAGCCTTCCTGGCTCATTATTGGTAACAAAGACACAATGGGCATTAAGTGTCGACATGTTGTGCCGAGTTACAATAGCTGCTTTAATACAGGCGGGTTGCACCAAAACATCGCTGCAAAGTTTGTTTTTCTTTGTTTCACTGGAACTCTCTGTGATTTTGCACATCCCGGCCCATTAACTAAACAAACTATTATACAAACTACTCGAAGATACTTTGGAATTATGAGTCAGTTGCTGAAAAGTCATTCCATGTTGTTGGATGCTCAAACCCAGAAAAAAAAAGTTGGAATTCTTCAGATGAAACACTGTTTTAATGCTGCTTAAATATGTATGTCAGCACTTAACACTCAGTGTATTAACTGTCTGTAACTGTAAGCAGATTGAGTGGTTACTAGTGCAAACTAACCGGCGCACATGGATGTGACGCACCTGCACGTAACCTTGAACAGACCTCTGATAGCTGTGTTAATTATTGTTGTATGTAATTGTTTTAGGTGTCGCCAACTTGATCAGGGCTGAAATCTAAAATATATTATCGCAGCATGAAGAGCGGCTCCCATCAAAAGATTTTAAAAGTTCTTGCTTGTAATTTATAGACAACCGACTGTACGATGAATGTACAAAACAAACGGGACCATAATAATAATTATAATTTCTAAAAGCATACATTCATGCTCAGATCCATCAGTGGGAATCCACCACTCCAGACTGGGAAACTCTCCTCCACATTCCTCAGAGGGAATACCATCAGCACATGACAAGAGCCCCACTCACACTCGGCCACTTAGCCCGCTGCCTCCCACTGCAACCTTTACACACAGTGGATGCCTGTGTGTATGTGCGTTTGTGTCATGGACAGCAACCTTTAACATGCTACGCTGCCCTCGGACAGAAAGAAATCACAGAGAGAATGGGAGTGGGAGAGGCAAGATTTTGGGGAGGGGGGGGGGTGGAAAAGAGGAGGACAAAAGGAGTGATGGGAGGGAGGGGGGGTGCACCAGAATATGCTTGTGTCGAGCAGCTATGCCACGAATGTGATGAAGTGATTGATGGGAAGGTTCTTTGTGCTAAAGGGCGACCCCCCCTTTTTACCCTCTCCTCTTCGTCGACTCCTCTATAACCCCAACACTCGAGGCTCATCTCTGTTCATTTCCAAGAACAAAAAAAAGACACCGACTGAACTTTCAGCTTGGCAGGTCTAAGCAGAGCGACTAGACAGCATGTAGCACAATGTGCATCAGTTCCACGTCAACTCCTGTCCTGCATGGGCCCCTGCACAACAGGAATGAGTACATATATGTGTGTGTGCATGTATAAGGAGAGGGATGTTTCCATTTCCACTGTGTTTGGAGCACATGGACTGAGTCGGAATGTGGGCAGGGAGGAAGGAGGAGCAGCAGGAGGAGGAGGGAGGAGGGAGGGTGAGGGAAGAGAGGCGAGGGCGGTAATCTGAGAGGGGTATCCCACAGCGCAGACCAACACATGGTCTATACACTCTACTGTGGGCCCGGCGCACAAGGAGAGGAGAGGGACGCCGGCAGAAAAGATTTCCCTTTCAATCACCGGTCTGAATGGAGGAACACTATAATGGCCTGGTGGGCGTCGTCATACCAACATGTACCTATTGACAAAGTTCCTTTGAAGACAATAACAGCGTGTGAGAGTCATTGCATACTGAATGAATGATTGCAGTCACTACATGCAGCCTTTACAGTGCACCACAGCTCTTAAACCTAAGTGTCATACGCAGCCGCATTGAGGACACGTCAGGTAACACATCAGTCGTCAGTGATAATGACGGTTGCTGGATTGTGATTTATTAAGTGAGGTGTAAACCATGCCGCCAGCTTCAATAAAAATAGTTTGACTATGATCATTTTGGAAGTCGGCATCATCGTGTGTGTTCGCTCCACCAAACATCCACCCGCTCCCGTTTTGCAGGATTCTTGCTTAAACGCTACCTGACTCCTCTTTTGGCTCACATGGGGAATAATTTGCAAGACAGTAGCATACTTTTCAAAAACCTGAAACACTGATGTGACGCCTGCATGGGGCTCGTTGTCTGTGAGTGCAGGTCGATTTGTTCTACGATGCCGGGCTCCTTCAAACTAACCTGCTTCGACCACCAACAGAAAAAAAAAGGCAGTGCCGCACTGATGAGATGTTTTTTCCAGATGAAAGCGCAGAGACGACAGCACAGTACGTCCTCTTCAGTTCGTTGAATCAACACTTCTCCTTACAGAGTCAACAAAAAGTGAACTTCTGCTAGACAGAGATGTCATTGTTTGCGAGGCTATTGTACTGAAGTATACTTAATAAACTGCTAACTCAGCGTATCATCTTCAGCATCATCTGAGTCACGATGATCGCACCACAATTGCCACCCAAGATCAGCGGATGGGTGGATGGAGAAAATGTATCATGCAGTTGCACAACAAAAGATCCAAAACACGCTTCATCTGTTTGTACCCGGCAGCTTCAGTACATATTCTACAGCCTCGGGACACGCTTAAACATGCATGAGTGAAGAGCACATATCAGCATGTTCTTCATAACACCATTGCCCCGTAGCCACGCTCTGTGATAGGCAGAAGAAGAGAAAGAGTCTGCTAACAGACGCCTGCGAACCAGTGAGATAAATATCAGGCCACAGGTATGTGCTGCAGCCTCCAAACTCAAGCACAGTATGTGCTGCAGGTAAAGAACGTTTTCAGGGTGGGTTAATCCACGTCAGGCACGGCCACAGAGCTGGCATGTCAGTTCAAAAACACACACACACACACACACACACACACACACACACACACACACACACACACACATAAAATACATTGAGGAAGCCGAGCAATCAGCTCATACAACCACACCCTCCAACAGGACTGACATGAGACAACTGCTGTCTTCTTGTCATCGTTCACAGCATGCAAATGTCGTTCCTTACACTTCACTGATTACATAAGTACCCAGTAAAGTCGCGTTTCGGTTCTCTTCACAAACTTTCACTTTTACTGTGCACGGCTCTCGTCTCACTCTTCGTAAAAGATGATTTTAAATCCAAAGAGATTAAATTAGCATCACTTTCAGATTCACCCTAAACCCAGGCAACGTGTCAACTCAGATTGAGCAGATTGTTGTGAGAGATTTAGTCTGAAATCTACTCAGATCAACCACCAAAGCAGGTTTACCTCGTGTCACTGTGTCAGGTGGCATGTGTGACTTTTAGCCTTTCTTGCTTTTGAACTGCACGGGTCTGCACACATGCAACCCCGTCTTCCCGTTTGCACACAGCGGGGGCTTCCTATCACGAGTTGTCTCGTATGGACGGGTGAAAAGGAAGACGACGGGAGGAAGTCTGATCTACACATCTACTTCCTGCTGCTACATAACTGGCTAACAGTGACCTCAACGTAACCCACAGCTGAGGTCAGCGTGTTAGCAGTACACACACCCAAACGCCGTCCACACACACACAGCCGTCAAGCTGTTTAAGTGATGTGGGTGGTTGTGTGTAGAGGTGGTGCATCTGGTTTGATTGTGAACTGAGTGAGGGGCCAGGAGCAAGGGGAGAAGGGCTGACTCTCCCTGTTTTCAGGATCAGAGAGAAGAGGATGCTCCTCTTCAGCCAGCTGGTTTCCTACCCATACAGAGCTGCATGCATTTCAATCATCAGACCATCGGAAAGAAAGAGAAGAAGAGTGTGGGTGTGTTTGCCTGTGTGATGACTGTGGGAAAGAAAACTTCAGTATTCCCACATTCGAGGTAAAGCTGGGACTCAGCACTTTTAAAAAAAAAAAGCCTGTTCTTAGCCTGCATATGTGCAGCAACAAACACTGGGAGAAAACAGGCGATCTCTCCACCGGAGCAGCTTTGATGCTGGGAATAACTAAAATAGAACTGGTGCATCCACATAGCAACCGGGGGGGAAGAACACCATGTCCTCACACACACATTCGTATAGAAGGAAACGAAGGATAGAGAGCGGGAGGCTGCACGCGAGAGTGAGAGCAAGTGATGCAGATTCAGCTGAGAAGAGGTGATGAATGGCTTCATTAAAACAGCATTAGCAGAGGTGTGAACCCGACTGGTGAGTGCCAGGGTGCGGTGATTGCCCAGTTATACACACACACACACACACACACACAAACAAACATGTCACAACCCACCCACCCTCCTTACACACCATGTTTGGTGCTGATGTTTAAACTGTAAAATCTGGCTTTAATACATAATGAGCTCGAAACATCCGAAAGCCAAAAATATTTCGAAGAAACAACACCAACAATTCCCTTCATCTCGTGCACGCATAAAGATCACACACACACACACACACACACACACACACCACCCAGCAGCCTGAGGGAGATGAGGAAACAGCAGTGACACCATGGAAAAAGAAAGCGATGAAAGGGAGAAATAAAGGAGGCGGAGGAGAGCAAAATAGGAGGACGGGAATACGAAGCAAGAAAAGGAAGAAAAACCTGAAAAGAGTGAGGTCTCAGGGTTCAAAATGGAAGTGTGTGTGTGTGTATAGCAGTAACCTGATTAGCCAGACCCTACAGGGGAGAGACAAATCTACATTATTCTTTCTCATTTTCCCTCTGCTCCTCACAAACCCAGAAAAATGGGGGCAATTCAGTAACCCTAGCAACCAAGTCTGCCTACGTGCAGAGAGAAGCTGCTGATGGAGGGGGGGAAGGAAAGATGAAGAGAGAGTGAGTGAGTGAGAGAGAGAGAGAGACTGAGATGGGGAGTGAAAAGGCTAATAGAAGTGCATACTGTACTCACACACATATTGAAGTGAGCAGATGGATCGTGCAGTCTACTAGAAGTTGGGTTTATTCCCTCGTCTACACCTCCCAAAGATTCTCTTCTATTCAGGCCACCTCTTGCACATTTTACCAGATCCCTCCTCCACCTCCTCCTCTTTCTTCTCCTTTCCTCTTTTTGCACTCCCTTTCCTCTCCTTGGTCAGACTCCTCTACTTTTTTCTCCTCCTTGCTCTCTGGCCACGTATGAGAGCTGTTCAAACACAACCTGTTTCCTCTGGCATCCCCCGGGAGCATTATCCAACCTTTCTACTGTTGTGTTTTCTTTCCCTCCCTTCTTTCTGCCTCCCTCCAATTTATTTACAGCTGGACGTCTGTTCTCTTATTGATTGTTTTACAGAGGATATGAGTGGGCTTTGTCTCTGCCTTGCTCAGCTTTATATAGATCCCTCTTAAAGATGTTCTCACCAACACACACACGCACACACACACATACACACATCCTCTCTCTCTCTCAGCTGGTTGTGAGTCAGTGTCCGGTGTAGAGGCTCATGCTTGCAAGCACAATGTGTGTACGTGTGTGTCACATATGCTGAAATCATAAAGTGATGATTATTGGTTTGAGCTGCCGTGGGAGGCGTGTCGAAAAAACGTCCGTGTCACATCTCATCACCACTGACAAACATCATGAGGCAGAAAGAAAAGTGAGAAAGAAGGAGTGAGAAAAACAGAGTTTGAGTTGAAGACCAGCAGTTCTTTTCACAATGGGCTGATTGTTCATTGGATGTAGGCTGACAGAAAGAAAAAGATTGAAAAAGAGGGAGAGGGAGCATGGGATTGACAGACAGGGTGTGTGTGTGTGTGTGTGTGTGAGTGTGTGAGTGAGGGGGAAGGCCAGAGTACGACTCTGCTTTCTACATTTTTACACACTCTCATCGGTTGCTCTGCTGTTGCCGTGTGTGTGTGTGTGTGTGTGTGTGTGTGTGTGTGTGTGTGTGTGTCAGATAAAGAAAGTTAAATCTGAATGAATGAGCCACCCTAAAAGGGGTCAAGGCCTCTATATCAACTGTGGGCTCAGGTCACACACACATTCACACATAAGGCTTGGCCAATGTGACCACATACTTAGGAGCTAAAACTATTAGAAAGTGAATTAGCAACAGTTTTGATGAATGACTTTGTTGATCTTCTTAGACAAAAGGCTTAAAAATGTCATTTTCTTTGTCTTCTGTGTACATAAATTAAAAGTCTTTGTCTTTAACTGTGTCAACTTGAACTCTGGGAGTCATTTTTCACTATTTTCTGCCAGAGACCAAAGGATTAATCACTTAATCAATAATATATCAAATGTGTAACCAAATTTCACACTAATTTAATGGAGTACATCGATTCAAGTCACTGTAAGAACATTTACTAGATTATTTTATCTGTAAAAAGGCTTCTGGATTGAACTTGTAGAGCGTGTGCTAGCCTATGTCACAATAGAAAATTATACACATTACTCCTATTTACACATAAACATGGGCGAGTGGTAACATCTGCTCCACCACAACACTGCTCAACTTCATCGTGTCACAGAAACCGACTGTGGAAGTGAAATGGTACAGTTGAAATTATGCAAAAAAAAAAAAAAACCCCACAGTTGGCAACAACAAGATCTGCCAGACTGGAGGTGTGTGTGTGTGTGTATGTTTTGCATGAATAAATATGACATCAGCTCCATCTTGTTTCAAAATGTCCTGTACATGAGGCAGCTCATTGATTGGGTATACAAAACAGGTTCACATGCACCCACACACACACACACACATGTTCGACATCACAGCAGGAACACCTGAAAAGAGGGAGGGGAGATTTCAGCCAATCCCAACATGCCTCAGTGCTGAAGGCCTAGTAAAGGGGTGGCAGCCAAAGAGTTAGGATTAGCCAACCAGGACAGACTTAACATCTGTTGCCCAATCAGAGCATCTGGAACATCTGGCACCAATGAAACGCAGTCATCCAGCAGCTGACCCCTGACCTTACCCACTTGGCTTCACTGGCTTGCCCTTTCCTTCCTTCTTTTTTTCTTCCTTCGTTCTCCACAACCCTCAATCAATTCCTTTATCTCTCCGTCACTGACGATAATGAGCTGTTTGTCTTAGATCTGATGCTCTGGGTGTACGCCCTGACCGGTTCATCTGCATATCACCGTGATAGCAGACATTCCTCTTTTATCATCACTTGGCTATCAACTGTATCCAGAACGTAGGAGGGCAGACAGGGGATGGATTAAACATCTCAATCCAGATCACAATAACACACTCACCAACTTGTGCTGTTACTTGTTATGTGTGTGTGTGTGTGGGCTAAAGGAGGCCAACTCAACCCTTACAGCGTTGGTAAATCTGACACTGTGTGTTTTCGCTCAGCAGCGCTGTAGTAAGTCATCATATTGAATACTGAGGAATAAGGAAGGATAGGTAGAAGGGAACAGAAAATCAATGAATGTTTTCAGCCATGTTGTGTCTGGTGCTGACACAGCATAACTGCTACTGTGAAAACGCACAGACAGACACACACACACACACACACATAGCGAAAAGACAGTGGGACACCCGGCATGGAACATATTGTTCTACTGTGACTTATCAAAAGGGAATAGAGGATTTGCACTCTTAAAAAAAAAACTTTATCTCTCGGTTCCTCTCTGTTCTGAGAGGCAAGTGTTCTGACTGCAGAGCTGAAAATCAGTCGCACCGCACTGTGTGAGTGATATGTGAAAGGCAGTCGATTCCTTTCGCCCAGACACAAAGCCGTAGGCTCAAACAGGAAGCTTCACACACACTCCCTGTACAATCTGTGTGTGTGTTCCAGCATGACTCCTGAAAGCTCGGTTTCACACAAACATCCTTCCTGGCTTGATTATTTTAGGCTCCGTTAGCATTTGTAATTCAGCTCACAATACAAACACACAGATCCAGAACACCCCCCCTCCCTCCCTCCTCCACCTCCTCCACCTCCTCCTCCACCTCCCCTCTTTTCCATTTCCATTTTACCAACTCACCCTGACAGACATCCGCACACTAAGCGATACCGTTAAGAGCTGGGTGATTGACTTGTGGTTGGTAAACCGCCGCACTCAGTAAATACAATCCAGCCCCTAATTGACAGATCGCTGTTAAACAGATCACACACAGAAAGCCCGAAAACTACCACTAATTGATTAGCTTAACGATGACTTCTCACATCCTTCCACCCACATGCGATGTTTGCCGATGTGAAGGCGACTGAAGCCAAAGGCCTCAGCGTTACAATAACAAATCGAGCTGTATCCTCATTTCACTCGGTTGTTACAATTTCTCTGTTCCTTCTGTCTCTGGATGTTTCATAGTCGGTCATAAATGAGAGACAGACCTTCCCTGCAATTTATGTCAGTGGACGCCTCTGCAATATTCCTGCTTGTACTGATCAAATATACATCAATCAACCACAACACACACAAAAAAAAGACATATTCAGCCCAGGCATAGAGCCTCACACACACACACACACACACATACACACACAAACAGTGAGCCACAATCCTGCTTGCAGACAAACCTCTTGCTGTGTCACCACCTTTCCTATTGTGTGCTAGTGAAAGCAGCCATTTATCCTAAATAATATGTTTCTCTGGCTGCCCTGTAAACAGGCAGCTTAGTAACGTACACGTAGGCAGACACACGGATTCGGTTTATGGCCACAGGGAGATCAACATCATATCTCCAGAGCCGAATGAGTTTATAGGCCAGTCTGGAAAAAATCTAATAGTCTACATCTGTTTGGCCTTTGCGTACCTCTTTGTGTGTCAGTATTTGGTGTTAAGATCATTAAAAGGTTTATAGAGGTCATCATCAGATTGGATGGCCATGCACGCTCTCTGTTTCTCTGGCTCCAAAAGCACCTCCGTGATCAATACGTTTCATCAGTGGCAGCAGTGGCAGTTATTTGCAAAGGCAGCCCCTTATTAACATTCCCAGATGTGTAAAACACAGACAGATGCTGAAGCGCTGGGCCAAAATGTACTTGAAAAATGAAACATCTGTCATATGTGTTTAAAGACTCAGCACTCCCCAGTTTTCCTCTAAAATGTTTCCCATTGCCTGGATTAAACTTTTCCTTTTTTTTTTTCTTTTTTTTTTAAAGTAATGCAGCGAGCTTGCCGACTGGACCAGAGATGGTGATATCAGTTCGAGGTGCGTTGACTGCACAGATGCGATGGAGCCTGTAATAGTGACAAAGCTCGGGGGTAATTTGGAGTTTTTCTAAAAGCAAAGTAGCTTTCTGGATTCAATCCCAAATAAGTGCTCTGTGAACATCCAATGGTAGGTGATAAGCTCATTCCTTAACTCCATTTCAGCGCTGCGTATAACCATTTGCATCTGTGTTCGAACATTCCTGTTCCTCTTTTAATGTCTCACTCACTTTCTCGTGCTCTCTTTCTTTTCTGCATTTCAGTCACTCACTCTCTCTCTCTCTCTCTCTCTCTCCCTTATACACACACACACACACATGCACACACACACCCTCTTCTTGAGCAGTAGGAACATTCCTTGCATCAGCCAAAATCCCATATTAGAGTATCAGCACTCTGTGCCTGTGTGAAATAACACAGACTGGAGGAAAGGATGGCGGTATTCAAGCCTTGATCTGCGTGCATGTGTGTGTGTGTGTGTGTGTTTGTTTATAAAAGCAATATTCTTCAGCTCACGTGTTGAGGTGAGATGATGTCCATGAAATCCCCCATATCTATTTTTAGTAATCACATCAGCACATCTCTGCAGCTTTTTCCCCTCACAAAAGATACAGATGGTAGACTAATAACAGTTGGATTATGAATAACTGGACACACAGCAGCATTTGTCAGCACTTGATATGAACGTTTTCAAACTTTAAAACGCAATATGGGAGAGCAGAGTAGCATTATAAGTCAAATTATGTCAGGAATCTTGCCAGAATTGGAGTGGAGCATGACAACTGTATGAAAATACGTATATAAAACTTGTTCTACATGCAGTACAATGGTGCTACAGTAGACTATGATAGCGTTGCATCAGTTTTTCATGCACGGAAAACAATCCGGACAAGCACATTCATCAAGTTACTCTGCCAAGTCCTTGTCTGTGTGAATGTGCACATGTATGCATCATGCTTCTTCTTTTCCTCCTGCAGAGATTTATGAATGTAAGAAAAGGGGAGGACTTGCATTTATTTCCCCCATGATGCTACAGTGTGAAAAGACTTCCTGTTGCATGACACACACACACACACACACACACACACACACACACACACACACACACACACACACACAGGTTTGATGACTCCGATGTCTGGACTGCAATTGTGGATCCATTAAAGATTTGGGATACAAGACAGACACGTGTTAGCAAATGCAGGGAGACGAAGATGTGACGTGGAGGTGCTTCATGTACTGCTGCTTGATACCCTCCATTAGAGTATCTCTAACAGCAGTGCACAGGGTAATGACAGACTGTCTGCGTCTCCCAAAGACTGCTGGGAATGTCACAACAGACACGCAGCACCTGGAGACGCCTCTACACAGATGGGAAAACACACAGCTATGTGGATGCACAGGTTTATCCTCTCATCTGTTCAATTCCAGATAAGGACGACGGTATGTGGAAAAGCATGCGGACAGAGAGCTCTACGGGGCTGTTCGCCAGGGAGCGGTGGAGTAAGTGACAGGAGGAATCGATGCAAGGGGGTGGATGCGGTGGAGGGTCGATGGACAAACATTAAATCCACAAGCTGACAAACACAGCAGACAGCCCTCACAATGCAGCTCGGACAGAAAGCCTTTACACAGGCTGCCAAGCATAAACAGCCGCCTACCGGGACATTGAGACACCCACGCTAATGTCAGTGTGGTGACAGCTAAAGGAGTTTAAAGATAGGCAGGTAAACAAGAGGAAGAGGCTAATAAGAGGCAGTAAACAGTCAGCTATGTCGAGCTACTCTGTTTATCAGTTTAACTGACAGGGCTACCTGCTCTAGGCCCTCATCACACACCTTCCCCAGATTTAAACATACACCCGAGCGACAAATTAAACTTTGATGGAGTGCTCAAACAAAACAGACAGAGAACAGGGAGGGGGGCAGGTTTGATAGGTATGCAAATGACCTCATATGACACGGGTTACTGGATCTCAACTCATTTGAACACCTATGGAATATCTTCTGGAAGAACCAATCTGGAGTCCCCACACCTCACTGCGACAAATAAGGGTGGATCATCCCTTTAATTTGGCACCCATCTGTTTAAGAACACCAGAAATTCCTGTTATACAACACAGAGATTTATGATAACGATCCACACGAGCGCTTTGCTCATCACTGACTTGCCATGCTGTCATCCAACAAAGTTGCAGATGACAGAAGCTCTACGGGGGGAGCGCAGGAGGGCTGTGAGGTGTCAGTCTTTTGGAGACGAGGGTGGGAAGAGGACGGGTGATCTTAAAAAGGACAAAGGACACGCGTGTGATGAGGACAGCGGTGGCACATTTTTATCTAGGGATCTGGCACTGCAGCAGCAGTGGAAACATGCTGTTCATGAGGGGGGCGATATCCTGTCCTCTCTCTCCTTCTTACACCCCCTTCCTGTATCCTCTTTGCTTCCCCTCTCCTCTCCAGGCTCAGAGAGCACAAACCCAAATCTATAGATCCGATAAGCAATCACTGTCACTCTGACTGACACTCCCCAGCTGAATGCAATGACGAAAAGAAACAGCCACACACACACACACACACACACACACACACACACACCAAACAGGCAGTAAACAGTTAACATCTGAACGCCCCTTCCTAACCACTACAATCTGCTCTCCCACCACCGCTGCTGCTGCTGCTGCTCTCTCACGTCCTTGATCATCGGCGCCAATGAACTGTGATCAATGGACAAGCATATGCACAAACTGATCATTTCATTGTAATCTGCGTTAAAGTCTCTCTCTCACACACACACACACACACACACACACGTTTGCAAGCATGAACGGACGGCAGTGCACACACACCAGCAGCAGCAGCACAGACACGCAGGAGACAGAGAGGGAGAGAAAACGCCCTGCCTTGTTCCATGTCGAAACCCCAGCCCTCTGGGTAGTCTACACAACACACACACACACACGCATACACACACGTATACACACACCACCTTAACATAAGCGTTTCTTTAGAGGACACATCTGGACATCAACACTGATTTCTTAGCGGGGTTTTTTCCCCTCCTGTCTTTGTTGGCCATCTGTGTGCTGCTATTAAAGGCAAGCGATCACACACACACACATACATAGGCTACACACACGCTGATCAGGATGTCTTATGTATGATTGCAGTTTGTTTTATATATATATATATATATATATATTACTGATCTGCCACGTCCGCATAATGACAATTAATCTCCGTGAATGATTACAAAAGGGACGCGTACCCCGCTTTTACGCGTGATAGGAGAAGAGAGGAGAGGTGAGGGGGTACAGAAAACGCATGCAGTCAGCCAAGTCCAAGGAAAACACAGCACATAGCCACAAAGCACAGATTTAACGCCACATTGCCTTGGGTGACACCATGTAATAACTTGTGAGATGCCCTTAAAAAAAATAAAAGAAAAAGTTTTACCTTTAACTTGAGTTTCATATTCGGCCACTATCTCCTTGTCCTTTCGGAATTTCGCCGGAGACGTCATGGCTGAGTTTTGGAGATCAAAAAACCACTTGCCCTCGTCGCGAAGTCAATTTTGTCTCAATCAATCAAACAAATCAGCCGTAGACGGGTGTGGAGATGCCAACCTGGAAGGAAGGAGGAAGGGAGGGGGGGTTTAAAAAGAAAAGAGAGAGAGAGAGAGAGAGAGAGAGAGAGAGAGAGAGAGAGAGAGCCCAGTAGAGAGATTGCAGCTCCTCAGTGAGCCCGCGGATCCGTATTGTCTCCCTGCCTCTGTTCACTCCGGGCGCATTGTGAGTTTGGCGCTGCTGCCTCTGCTGTTGCTGTATGTTCCCATCCGCCGCCGCGCCTCACCGCCTCCTCAAAACCGGTTATGGTGCAAACAACTTCAAGTGAAAGGAGATTCATTCCCCTCTTAAGAAAAACAAACAGCTATGTCAGTCAGCACTGGTGAAAAGTAGTTTTTTCTTCTTCTCATATATATTTCTTGTCCTGAGAGAGGCCTCGCTGCTATCCGTCCGCCTGTCTAAACTAAACTGCTCTCCCTCTTTCCACCCCCCCTCTGAAGTGAGAGAGAGGAGGATCCGAGTGGAGATGTGGAGGGGCTGGCTGGCTGGTCAACCCCCAGTGCGCAGGAAAGGAAAAAGGCATGGATGCACACACACACGGATAGTATTCATCAGGGCACGCACGAACCGCAAGCTCTTAAGAAAACTGCGTTTAAACAAGTCCCACAAGTTGACCTGGTGATTACACAGCCTGAAAGTTTCGTTAAAATATGCGGCAGTGAAGTCAGGAGGCAGATGTGCAAGCTGCACACTGAGGTTAATATCTTCCAGGGTGTGTTAAGTGAGCAGAAGTGGGTTTAATAGCCACTTGGTATATCATTTCAGTACAGTTATGACTGTTGACAGAACAAATATGATCTCATGTTGAATCTAAGTGGCTGTGTAAGGGAGTGTCTGACTGTCTGACTATGCTCACTGATGATATTGACGCATTGGAAACGCATTAAACCGCGTTTTGTAATAACGATAACAGTTTACAACATAAAAACAGTATTAAGTTGTGTATTTCAAAGGAATCCTCCTCCTAAATGCTAGTGACGTGTCGATCGTGAACGAGTCGGTTCAAAGAGCCGGCTCTCTTAGGTGAACGATGGGAGCCGGCTCCAGTACGTGAGCCGTTTATTATTATTATTTTTTAATTTTTAATTTGTTTTTAGTTCTGTTTTGTAAAGTAATACAGTGCGCTAACGGTGCTCCAGTGACTGAATGTCATGTTTTTATTTCTATGCTTATGTATTTCTAGGTGTTTCTATCTGCTTTGTGTAGCAGAGCAGTTAAGTTAATGCATTCATTGGGTGGTTTCAGAGAGTTACAAGGGTCTATAAATGCAATGAAAACAATTGGCTACAGCAATGTATTGATGTTAGAAAATGTAATTTTTTACTTTTGAAAACGTAGAAAGGATGTATTGAACAATTTAAATGATATATGCGTACATATACAAATCATAAGTCAAAACAGCACTAAATTTGGCTGAATTATGAAAGGTATGTGGTAAAACGACGAGCTGTCTGGGAGCCAAAAGAGCCGACTCTTCTTGGTGAGCTGAGTCAAATGATCCGACTCCCTAAAAAGAACCGAACTTCCCATCTACTAAATGCCAGTGTATTAACTTTTTTTTAAACCGATTTAACGGCTACACTTCCCACACTCCAATTGGTGAATCGGAATTTAACCGACATGCGGGAACACCAATCAGCTTTCGAAACTTTTGAATGTGGGCGTTTCGATTCTAATTTTTTTATCCAATTGAATTCAGACTTCGCAGCGGAAGGCGGCCAATGGTGTGTCGGTTACTGTGGAGTGTATCCAATCAGAGTCAGATGTGGGGTCTTTTAAAGATAGTTTCAGGAAGTGCCGTTTAAATAGCAGGAAGTTGTAAACAAAGCTGACAGCTATTCAGTTAGCTGTTAGCTGACATCTGAATGGATGCTGAGCCGCCAGTCGTGTAAAAAACAGGCTAGTTACTCGCAGATATCGTGTATTTATTAACAATACTGTTAGCCACTTTCTTTTATATTGAGATAGTTTGGCGGGAATAGATATTTCTCAGTGTGTTTGCTCGACGAGCTAACGTTAGCAGCCTTCCGTTAACGTTTGCACAAGGACGTTAGAGCTAGCGTTGACGTTAACGTGAAATCGAGTGTTATTATTCAGAATTGAGCGGATAGTGGGCTGTATCAGTGCCCGATACTTGTTTTTTCTGCTGCATTTGCTGCCTGGGGGGCCGCAGAGAGAGATCCAGAGAGTGCTCGTCCATTCTTAGCAGGACAACAACAACAACAACAACAATGTCTACGTCCAACGCTAATTTCAAAAACAAGTGTGTGACCCAGGTGAACTGCATATTCTGTGACAGTCTGCTGTGTACGAGAGGCATGAAGGCGGTGCTGCTCGCAGACACCGAGGTGGAGCTCTTTTCCACCGATATACCTCCCAACAGGTGAGTGCTAATCCAGTTAGCAGCGATGCTGGCCTTTGTTTACGTCTGCTGCTGCTGCTGCTGCTGTTGCTAGGGGCAAAGGTGTGCTTGACCAAAACTGGAGCTAACTGATGTCTAAATGTATTTTATTTTTATTTATTTATTTTGCACAGTTAAAATGACATAGAAATGACAAAGATGACAAATAATGTCAAGTGCAGGGAGAGGCAGAGATGGGCTTATCTAAAACCACCTATAGTTGAAATTTCACAGTTATAAAGAACTGAAAATTGACATACAGAGAATAATATAACTACACAAAGTAATGACAAACTGGTAATAGAAAAAACATGTGTAACATCAAAAACATATGTGTATATATGTATAAACATATGTAAATCATCATTTTGTACATAGAAGGCCACAATATCGAGAACCGTGCCTTAATCGACTGTCTTTGTTGCATGAAAATGTGAAATGAATGTTGGTTTTTAACCTTTTTAATGGCTGTGTTTGTTTCTCCTTACACACACCCTCCCCCCTCTCTCCTCCTAGAACTGTTGACTTTGTGGCCAGCTGCTACTCCACTGAAAGCTGCAAATGCAAACTGAGGGACATCGCATGTCTCAAGTGGTATGTACAGCAGCTTCTATGGCCTGCAGGGTTTGCTTAAGACCATCTGCTGGTGTGCAGTGTTTATAAAAAAGCAAACAAGTAGATCCTAGCCGTATAGCTGCCCTTTCATAGTGTACACCTGTAGCACCCTGCAACTAACAAAAAATTTTCATTGATTGTTGTTTTATATCATGATTATTTATCATTTGGTCTATTAAACCCCAAGAAATGAAATTTATTTCGTCTGGCCAATGATCCAAAATCCAACAATATTGTGTTTACAATCATATAAAATAAGAAAATCAGCAAATTCACACATTTGAGAAGTTGGAATCGGAGGATGTTTGGTGTTTCTACTTTACAGTTTTCAAAATAGCTGCTAATGACCAAATGACTGTTGACTATTTACATGTTAGAATGAAATCACATTTGGCATGTATTTCTGAGTTTAATGTTACAGTGAGGGTTTATGGAGCCTCTTTTGTATCCCCAGGCCTTTGTTGTTGTACACAGGGCAAAAACAAACATCTGTTAGATAATAGACACCCACTAGTGGAGTTAGCACTTTTCAGAAGTGCCTCCAGTAAAGTGCTGACAGACGTTTCTTCTTTATTCTCTCTCCCTCCCTCTCCCAGTGGTAATGTTGTGGGTTATCATGTTGTGGCCCCGTGTAAACCCTGCCTGCTGTCCTGCAACAACGGCCATTTCTGGATGTTCAATAGTGATGCCGTATCTACTCTCAACAGACTGGATGGGACAGGTCAGTATAAGAGGTCAGATGAAATTAAAAATCCTTTGCTCCGGTAAATGCGTTTCATGAGCCTTTGTCACCTTCCACTGTGTCTGCAGGCCTGAATCTGCTCCTGTGGGGAGATCTTCCCGAGTTGGATGACAGTGAGAACGAAGAATCAGAAAGCCCATCAGAGGAGGAGTGCATTAGGTAGAGTGGAAAATGGACAATGTGAGACCTGGAACACCGACATTTGAGGGGTGGAGCTAAAAGAGTGTACAAACCATGCTTGAGATAAGAGAGAAAAGAGGAGCCTTAAAGGGTATCTTAATACTGAATTAAATAGGGCAGAGAAGTGCTGCTTTACTGCTCTGCATGGGTGGAAAGCTTCATCCACGGTACGCCTCTGGACTGTTGAATCCACGGAGAACAGTGCAGCAAAATGGCCCTACGTAATTTGGCATTCACTTACTCTTTAAGCTGTGACCATGCCTTTCCCCATCACCTTTTCACTGTTAAAAGCACACACACATACACACACACACACAGTCACACGTATTCTTTTCTCTCTTTTCTTTTTGTACATTAGCGTGGGCTGAGCTAGACTGAAAATAACCGACAACTAGACTCCATAATCTAGTGCATTCTAAGCTCCATCACAGAGTCTCCACCGAGCTCATTGTTTTGATCAGCCTCTCGCGAAGTTGGCAGTGTGGTGGTGGTGTGATAAAGTCAGTGGAACTTACCAGTGAACGCTGTGCTTTTTCCACACCGTTTAAGTCCAGTTTTCTGATAAGAAGACCACAGTTTGCCTACCTTCTTCTTCTTCTTCTTTTTTTTTTTTTTTTAAATGGCAGTTATAATCTGTACATTGGATATGCTGTAATAAGCAAACACTCCCATTAACGGTCATGTCTTAAAGGCTTCTATGCTCTTTGTGTGGCTGGGTGCTGAGTGAAAGCTGGAGTGCTTTTTGAATCTCATGTATCGGAGAAAAAGCACAATTATTGAATGATATATAAATATATATCTATATCTATGAGTTTCTTGCTTTTTAAGGGCATATTTGATTTAGGTTACGATCTGACATTCTATCAGTGATATGTTCTGATATGCTAACACAGTGTTTGTTACACACCTGACAGCAGCAGTATGCGTTTAACACCCGGACGAATCCGACTGTAGCAGTATCTGATACTAACATACTAACATATGCATAGGGTGTGCTTCCACAAAGGCCCGGAGCAGCTGAATTTTTTTAGTATTTGTCAGGAGCTCAAATCAAGTGAGGAAGTTCCCGGATTGATGATAAAGGGTGAGACAGAATGTGAATTGACAAAAGGTGTACGTTTGTAGCGCTCCGTAACTCTTCAGTGTGGATCATTAAGCTGTGGCCATGCTCTGTTTTTGTTACGTTACTCTTCAGTTTTATGTAGCAGCATAATTGTAGCACCTGAAGTCAACTCCAAAGAATCATGGTACATATCAATATTTATGGATTTATGGACCCCTCTGAACAAAAGAGAAGTTATGTCATTTTAAGCCACTTTTTATTGGATTTTTCTTTTTAAAGTTCAGCTTAAGTCAGTGGAGCTGACCACAGCTGTCAACCCTCAGTATTCTGTTAGCTTTACCGATGCTGTGATCGCTGACAACGAACCTTTCGTTAAGCTGCGGACGCCTTCAGGTTAACGCTGTATGTTAGTTGGTCATCACCAACTGACCGGGGCTTCTGCTCAGCCTGTTTTGCCAGACACAAGCTGCAACATTCTCCAGTCACGAGGGGACTTAACTCGAGTCGGTCCTTTTTTGGCAGTGCCATCCTTCTGCTCTTGTTATTGTTTCGCTGCTGTGCCCTGCTGATACTATGATCCTGTCTTAAGGTAACAGTCTTTCCATGAGTGAATGAGATTTGCCTGTATTGTGGGTAAACATTGTGAAAGGAAGCTAACATAAAATGTGACTTTCTACCTGAAGGAAAAGGATAAAGGAGTTTTTCTGAACTCCTCTTGGCCTTTATGTTTATCTCTGCTGTAGCCTGTAGATAATACACATAGAGGACTAAAACTTTGTCCAGATTTTCACGTCCTTCAAATTAAAGTTATAACTGACAGCCTGCTACACTTGCACACCAAATACTGTCTATGTGGTAAACTTGATAGGATACAGTGCATCAGCTATGTATTTATTAAACCCACAAACCAAATATCTATAACCACATACATCCTTTTTGTTTACAAGCTTTGTTTACAAATGCATTGGTTTGTACTGTATCGTGCTATAGTACTTATGTTTTCTTTTGTTCACGTATTTAATATTTCATTTGTGATGTAGTGTTTTTGTTTTGTACGCTGAAGGTTGGATGTGTACAGTTTTACCTCAAGAAGGTATGACTTGAGAGCTTCCTCTGGCTAGGACAATTGTCAAATGATAATCAAAAGAATTATTTAAATGGTTGTTTCTGACGTGAATAACTTTGATTAACATGCCCTGCTGAAAAATGTATATTTTGGACTTGCACTGAAACTGCATTGGTAGTTTGGAAACATGATTTGTTGTTTTGTATGCTTGTTAAATTAATAAACTTTTTTTTTTTTTTCAAAATATTTTAAATGCACTCTAGTTCTATTGTCATTTTTTTATTGTTTTCTTTTGTTTATATCCACATTTGCTTCGTCCCCCATATCTGCTGCTCATCCCGGGCTCCACAGAAAAGTAATTATGCACAGAATTGACATTACATGACCCACATTATTAAGTTTTCACAAATAATATTTGTCTGCTTTTATCTCGTGTAATTACTCCTCATCACACAAGATCCCGTTATGTGAACGAGAAAGAACATTTCAGTTCAAAACGTTGCTGTCGTGAAGCAGTTTATTGTGCTTTGTTCGTCGACACATGACCCCGAGTCCTTTTCTAATTTACTCTGCACGGATGACTGCCAAGACTGATAACGAATTTATCAAAACTGTCAGTTTTATTTATAGCTGCAAATCACAAGTTTGTCTCAGAGGACTTCAGTTTGTACAACGTAAATCATACTCTGTCCTTAGACTGTTGCAGTGGAAGAGGAAAAATACAAATTGGGGTCCCTCTTCCAGGATGGACAGACGAGTAACAGGTGACATGTGAGTTATAACAACTAAACTGATGTTAATTGTAATAAATCAAAGGGTTTAAGTAAATGAAGTCTCTTATGATCCTTGAAGCATTCCTTAGAGTCAGCACAGCAGGTGAAACATTCAGTCAATGAACCAAAGAATCCTCGTCCTGCAGACGATGTTTTGCCGTTATCTGGATTTCACAGCCTGCACTATGGAGCCCTCATGCAGCATCCATGTGTCTGTGCTGTATCCGGGTGGGTGTTTGGGAATGTCACGGGTTCGTGATTGATATCACTCGAGACCTTCATGACTGGTGTTTACTTCTTTATCACTTCTGCCAGCGCATTGAAAATGTAACTTTTCATTCACACTCTGCAGATTTAATTGCAGATATGCATGTGTAATTATGATCCCTCCGACACTTAGACGCAGGTCAGGGAAGACACTTTTGTTTTTGGAGGTTGCGGGTCCATAATGTCAGGGCTGAGATGGATTTGACTTGCGTTCAGGGGGGAGATGACTAAAATAGATGTAGAGAGTCAGACATGGGGTGGAAAAATCTGTTTTTTGGGTTTTTTTTTTTTAAAAAAAGCATCTACTAATTTTGGAAGCATTACCTGATCTGAGTTCTATGTTCTTTGCAGTGTGTGACTGTGAACTTCCAACATGTGCACCAAGAAAACTAATCCTTTTTTGGAATGATCCAATGGAATGACTGAACTGGTAATTTGTTTTTGCATACCTCCTTCTCAACCTTCTCAAGCATTCTCCGCTGCTGTCGGGACATGCACGAGGCACTTTAGGTACTGATGGCAAGAAAAATCAGAAACAAATAGTTGTGGCTTGCCCTGTTTTCACATGTTTTTGTAGCATCCGCCCAAATTACAAATCATGTTTTCACAACACCAGCTCTGTTTGTGCTTTATCCGACACCGCCTCATGAGCTCTATCAGCCTGTTGTTTTCTGTGCAATTCAATAACTTCCCCACAGACTTCCTCACAGAGATCCAAAGGTCATGGTCAGGTAAAACAAAACATGGTTTGGATGTTCTTTCACTTAAAGTCACACCCTCACAGGAAAGGGAACAAGAATCCAGAGGAAACTCCAAATACTTGTCATTGCGCCTTTAAGGTACCCAGTGGTCATCAGGACAAGACTGGATGTTTCAGGCAGCTGTCAGGTGTGTGCTTGCAAGACACTGAATGAATGTGAAGCACGGTGTTCCTGAGTAACACAATGTATGCATACTGTAGCACTCTGCATGGTCGCATTCGCTAGACAAATAGAGGATACATAAATCCAACACGCTGCCTCTCTGCTCCAGTGGCCGTCAAGATGGTTAATCAGGCTAGCTTTGCTTATACAGTAGAACAACGTGTTAATACAAGTCTAACGGATCACACTGTGTAACAGCAAGCCTGGGCTACAGGAACAAACAACACGGCAAAGCAATATCTAGTTGCTAGGTATGGTAAACAAAAGGATGTGACATTCTGATGATGAATAATCTGCTGTTTTTACAGCGCACAACACATCACCAAGCAATGAGTGCAGAAAACACACGATCAAGAATCACATGTCAGCCTCCAGTTAGGAGCTGAAATCATTGTTTGGAATTACTGTGTGGTTTTTATACTCTGTGACTCAGTGGACTTCCGAGTATGAACAATGACCTACCCAAGAAGTTTTTAGTTGAATGTTTCTGTGGTGTTTATGAGACATTTGCAATAGCTTAAATTTGTTATTAATTATACACAATAATCTGATTAATTACGTTTTTCCCCCTTTTAAATTACACAGCAGTACCATAAACAACTTGTACTTTTCCTTAGTTGAGCAGTGTCTCCCTTCCAGACCGGGATCGTCCCAAGGGCTGCGTGATAAATCTCAGGGGCTGTTAGCTAAACAAGACTGGAAATAGAAGAAAGAAAATAAATATATTCTGCTACACTAACTGTTTTTTCTGGACTTTGCTCAAATATAATGCTCAGTAGTTCCCCCTGTCAGGCTTCTAAACATGCTCAAATGAAACATAAGTGGAGAACATCACTTTTTGGTTGAACTGCTCGACATTCATAGACACAATCATGCAACCTGTGAGAATAGAACCACTGCTTCATCGCAGTATGAATAACAGCAATCCAAAACCAAATTTTTTTGATTATTTGTTCTGCTTTTGATCTAATTGCATTTTTCATAATAAAAGAAATGTCTTAAAAAGGTTTGTGTTCGCACATACTGGTTCTGAGCTGAGCAGCAAACCTGGCAGACAGGTATATGGAGCTAATGTGGCAGCTGTTTGAGTGACCTATGTGTAAATGGTGGACAGGTGTGTGGAAAATGCTGCATAGCAGCTACACGAGAGGCAGGTGCACAGCTCTTTCACATGAACAGCTGCCAGGTGAGGAGATACAGAGTGAGGATAAGGTGTTTGTTTGGAGTTCAGAGTAGATAATTCAGCTGGCCTCACTCGCTTGCTACAATAAAGGAGAGCTATAGTCAACATCACATGGCAGAATGTTCATAGATGGAAATATTGAATTATTCTTTATATTCTTTATTTGGATCTGCTAGTCTTCGCAAAAACAACAACAATAATAAGACAGTCATTTAAAAACTCACATAATAAGAAGAAACTGCAACAAAAAACAGCTGTAAGTGACCTGACCTCACACATTAAACGAGTAACAGTAACCTGTTATGAAAAGAAAAGCCACAAACACGTGAAAGAAAAAATAAATTAAAACGAACACAAAGCTGATTAGAGCTGTAACTGGTCATGATGATGATAACATTAATGACTCCGCTCTGTAAACCACACCAGTCAGCCAGCATTGAACTGAATTCATGTTTTTCATTACACCTGTGCTTCTCCTGCTATGACACATGGCTAAATCAAAAACACTGGAGGTTGTAACCGATTAAACACAATTAAAAATATTTTTTAATAAATCCTTCACCTTTGGGGACGCAGAGTTAGAATAACATGACCACATTTATTCATGTCAAGTGGGAGATCCACTTTAAATCAAATGAAATCAAAATGGCTACTATAAGAAGAACTTTTTTTTAATGATTTTTGAGGGAAAAACAAAAACAGGCTTCAGAGAATAATCACTACAACAGTTTCACCCGCTGCACATCTGCCACAGGTGTTTTCAATACGGACTGAGTCTCCTCAGATTGAAGCTGGATGGAGCTCTGCCACAATTACACAAGACTCCAGGCAGACTCCAGATTTGTGCCCTTACAGGTGACACAAATCTAGCAAGGGGAGTGCAGATGACATCAGTGAACGTGCCCACACAGTCAAATATGTCAAAAATGTAGGTACCCTGATGTGCAGGGCTGTTAACTACATAACTGAAGCAACCAGCTCATTACAAATTGAAGTGCCAGTCGACCTCTTGTTACTTGTGGTGGAAACTCTCAGTAAGAACGCTCTGGCACACTCTGTTGGATGAGAGGTGCAATGACACACACGGTAGACTCGGGAGAACAACCCACTTCAC
Organism: Protonibea diacanthus; assembly: GCA_028641955.1. NCBI lineage: Eukaryota > Metazoa > Chordata > Actinopteri > Sciaenidae > Protonibea > Protonibea diacanthus. The sequence goes on along the minus strand of CM053978.1, from coordinate 4,996,007 downwards.
AGCGAATGATTAGTTCCACAAACATAAAAGGAAGCAATGGGCTGGCTGTGTGACATTTATGTGACATTTTGACTTGTTTGTATTTGCATGCATGTATAAATGTGTGTGTGAGGGAGAAACGTGTAAACACAGCTGGGTCAGCGTCTGTAGGTTCTTGTTATTTCTCTGGTGATCTGTAAGAGATTTCTGATTAAATAATTGGACTTAAATCATGTCAGCCTTTGATGCCCAGTGATTATGGTGGAAACTCAGGTCGTCATGGTTACACAAACATCTTGGTCCTTCACTCCAGATGGTCAAGAGTGGAGAAAAGCTTTTTCCATGATTAGAAATGAAGCAATCTAAGTATTAAATATAGAGAAGCATGTGCGTCCTTCGAGCAAATAAACACATGAAGTAATAGTGAGATTGCATCCAACAGACATTTTAACGGTGAACTGTGGAGCAAGAATTGAACGAATACTGAGATAAATGAATAAAATGAATAAAAGCAGTATGATATTATATATAGATGAAAATGCAGCAACTCATCCCATCAGTGGTAGCAGAGAACACATCAGATCTTCAGTCGCTAGATGAAGAATCTGGTTATTTGTTCATTTGAAAGATGAAAATGTAAAATTGACTTGTGATTTCTGACACAGCCATGATATCAGCAGTGATGATTAAATAGGTGATAAAACTGGTTAAATTATAGAAGAAGCAACAAGATGATGACGGAGAAAGGCCTTCAAGTTCAAGAAAAATGTCAGAGACAAACAGAAGCTCTATTTTCTGTCAGGTCTCTACAAAGATATCTTGAAATATGTAAATCATTTAATAAACAACAGCAATATTCTCTTGTCAAGAAAACATCCCCTACTGGCTCCACTAAGCTTGAATGAGAACACCAACAGCAAAGTACCTGATATCTGCTAAATGAAGGCGGGGATATGAACAGAATTACAGGCCTGAATGTGTCAGCACTGCCACCGTGAAGGTCCAGTCTTTACACCACATAAATTACAGGTTTTATTACAGATATAAAATAAATAAATAAATAAACCATTTGTGTGTTTTCCAGTTGAACATAATTAAAAACATTTCGCCTGCTTTGCTGAAGTGCTGACAAAATTACAGATTCAGACAAACCAGCGATACGAACAGAAAACATTAATAACCTCAATTTGGCTTTGTCTCATGTTAGTCCTTGTAATAAAAGCCCAATTAATTTTCTGCTTTCATTTGGACCGTGGACTTTGTACTTTTAAGGCCCACTGAGCAAAAATCAGAAATGCTCTGGTTTCCATGCAAATTAATAAGCAGTTGGTTGTTGGTGTGGCATAATGAAAACAACTGGCTTCTCTTACAAAAAGATATTAATAGTGTTTTTTAAAATTTCTTCAGATGCTCAAATGTCTCCTTGACACTAGATGGTGCAGTTGTATCATGAATGGAAGCCAGCATGAAAGACTCTGGGTAGAGTGGCAGCTACACACTACACCTCTGAAAGAAATGTATAAATAAACTCATTTACTCTGAAAAGAAATATATATATATTTCTATATTTGCCATGCCACTGTCAGTAGTACTTCATTTCAGGACTGACAGAAAGCCCCAAAAGATGAATTTCTTTCTTTCTGTGCTGACTAAATTTAAAATCTAACAACATCTGGATGATCCAGGTTGTGTGGTGTGTCTGTACAGATTTTTTAAAAAGATTTCACTGAGCACAAAAACCACATCATGACCCAGCGTGTCATTTTATAACGCTGAACCTTCTCTTTCGCATGGAATAAATAATTTTGCATTTAAATACTCCTGGCCGCTGTCATTATTATACTTGCTAAGACGGATGAGCAGGATTGTCATCAAATTAGCGGTCACCTTGATCATCAGAGGGAACTGAATATCTTATAAGAAATATAAAGAGGTTCATAAAAGCTCTGCAGTCCGTCATGGTCATCTCCTGATAATAGACCTAAAAGGCTAGGCTAATGTCCAGCTTTGCCTGATTATGCATATTAATGACACCTCAAGAATTCATCACAAAAATCTTTTTTCTGTGGGTGAGGAGGGCAAACGGTAATAAATGCTTGAATTTATTCACTTTAGGAATAATCCCTTTAATCAGGAGAGGGAACTGTCATGAGACTGCTAGGCCAGGCTGCTTGAAATCTTAAATAATTTCACTAAATCAATTTTATATGTAACACGATCACTTAACCACAAAAAACCAACAAATCCTGTAGGAACCAATAAGCCCAAGAGCTTGAAAACACTAGCTTCATAATTAAGGCATAAGAAAAACAATTGCTTTTTCATGCTTAGTCTGGGGAAACAGAACTGCAGGTGCCATACAGTATGCAACAGTGCAGGTTTTCAACAACTGGGCTGCCTACTGGCCCGGCATTATACTCTGAGGCAAGCTGCACTGGGCTTTTGTTGAAGTGCTCGAAATAACACAAAGAAAACTTCAAACAGGCTTTTTATTGTGTTCTATTCTTCTGGGCAAGCTGATTACAGTTAAGGATAAAAGTTGTTCCTATACAGTAAACTAATGCGGAGAATCACAGAGCACTAATTAAGTCATGGGGGATCCGAGGCGGTCGGCATGGATGTGTTCCCCAGCACCCATACCATGGGGGTTTAGTGGGAACTTTTAGAGCCCAACAGCACTCAGCATCAAACGTGTTTATTGTCAGCTGAATGTCCGGTGGAGGCATGAACCGCTGGATCTGCAAAGCCACCTGGGAGAAAGAGAGAAAAAAAGCAGAAGCTGCAGCTTCTTAGCCTGATAGGCTTGTCTATCCCTGCTTTTTCTTCCCTCCATTTCACTGCCCCTAGCAGAGCTTAGAAAGTTGCTCCAAATGCCATCATTGTCTGAAGCAAACACAGCCGCTGAACGTGTCTCAAAATCAGCCAGTGTTTCAGTTTTCCTATTGTCCTGTGTTCACAGAAGTGTTGTGAAGAGGTGGGCCATAAGTACAAAATAAATACGTGTTAATATAATGAAACAGAAAACGAAAATTCAAACATGTTGTATTTTAACCTCTAGCTTAACCTCGACATTTTGGGTAACCATGAAAAATAAATCTGATTTAACTGGGTGTATTTTTTTTTATTATTATTTTATTTCTGTCAGTGCAAAAGACCCTTTATACTTTTAACATCCAATGCACAATCAGACAAATCTCGAAGTCTTTCAGGTCATTGTCAGCTTGTTGCTTGTCTAACTGTCAAACACAAACCGACGGAGATCTCGTGGAATAGATATTACTGTTAAAGTGGAGCCGCTGTGTACTTTGTGACCACAGCTGTGAACAGCCACCACTGAAGCATCATCACTATTGTTTGTTTTGTGAATTTGACACTGAAGAGACTGAACTCGTGTGTATTTGTGTGTGTGTGTGTGTGTGTGTGATTTTATGATTATGTCTACTTGTGTATCTTAAATAGAATATGCACCAGTTGGTGCAATGTCCTTGTCACACATGATGGCAGTGACTGGCCACACACACGTTGTAAATGTAATTTGTCCTTGTGTGAGCCCAGCCTTTATAATCTCTTATACTTTCCACATGCATCACTCACATCAGTATTTCTTATATTTTTCGCCTACCTGCTGCGTGTTTTTATATTTTCAACTGATGTGTACTTCTGCGAAGGCCTCGCCCGTCAGCACATCCAACAATGATCTCGAGGATCGAAAAAGGGAAACTTGCTTTCACAAACGCTGTTGCTTGTTTCTCTATTCGGGCGTGTTTATCTGATTTGAATCCCCCAGTCTTTGTTATATTAATGAGAGTACAACTGCAGATGTAGGCTTGTTGCATCCTAAAGCAAATTATGTATGAATGAGCAGCTTCTGGAGCAAGTCATCTGGGAGATTATTAACAACAGTTTAAACAAAATGTTGCTGTGATGTTTTTATTTGATTTTTTATTTGTCTTGTGTGTGTTTGTGTATTGATACAGTTATGCATCATTTATATTGCTCAGAAAACTAATAAAAATAAAGTGTGAAAAAAATGTTTGATAAAGATTTTTTGATTAAATGTTAATGCATTTAGTTGTGCCCATTTGTTGTGGCACACACACACACAAGCAGACGCACACATTCTCAAACACACGCACACACACAAGCAGACACACACTTTTCTTAACCCCCTTTTCTCATTATTGGGAGGGCCTGTCCTACTGCCTGTAGCCACCTGCAAATTACAATTTAGTACTCCAAGAGTTAAGACTGTGTTCTTTCAGCCCATTGTATGTGTGTGTTTGTGTGTTTGTGAGAGTGTGTGTATGTGTGTGTGAGTGTGTGAGTGTGTGTGTGTGTGTCGGGGGAGGGGTAGAGAGAGTCTGGTAGAAAACCTTTAATCCGGGTGCTGTCAGGCCCAAACCCGGCTTGACGTCCCATTGATGTGGAACAGAACAAAACACAGGGCCCCTTGCTAAGCTCCCACTGGCTCACACACACACACACACACATACACACACACACACACACACTGGGCCCCTCTCTAAAGCCCCTAGCCTGGGCCCCTGCTCCCTAACTGGGAAGGGCATTCCTCAGCCTATGCACACGCGTGTGCATACGCAAACTCACACACTCTCTTTCACACGCACGCACACACACACACACACACACACACACACACACACACACTGAACTGAAATACAATCTTAACTCTTTAAGCGCTGTGTTGTAATTTGCAGGTGGTAAGAGCATGAAGGTCTGTCTCCCTCTCCTATAGGACATGTGTCACTGTCTGTGTGCCTGAGGAAGGTGGAAGTGATTTTATCAGCCAGCAATCAATTTAATTGCAGTGTACACCACACACACACACACACACACACACACCCACACACACATGCACACACACTGATATATTATAAGTTTGCGAGATGCTTGGATACAGTTAACAGAATCCAGATGCTGCAGTGTGTGTTGGTGTGTATCCGTGGTGACAACAAACAGTTATTATTGTCCTGCTGTTTGGACAGCTCCCAGGCCGCAGCATCTCTGTTTACTATTAGCTTAAAGAAAGAGAAAACAGAAAGAAGGAGACAGAAACCAGAGACAGAGAAATTGAGCAGCAGATGCTTGCTGAGCGGATACAAAAAGCGACTTATATTAGAATAAACATGTATTTTAGCTAATGGTCTGGAACTGTCTGGGGTAGTTACATCTTGGCTGTTGTTCTTTTGGTGGCCACCAGATGGGGTTGTGGGCAGCAGTTAGTCCTGCAGCAGGAGCTGCTCCAACTTTGACCCTACGTTGGCCTTAAGGCTGAAGAGTTTAGGTTCATAGTTCGGTTTAGTTCACACACACACACACACACTCACACACACACACTGGAACTAAGGTGGTCCTGGGTGGTTTGGTTTTAGGTTTGAGGTGGCTGCCACAGGTTATCACTCTACACTGGGAACGCAGCCCAACACTTAAAATAACTACAAGGACATACAGGAGCCACACACCTACCGTATGGAAACCATTCCCACCTGTGACCAAACACTCCCACTCACACCTACATACTCAGCTCGTTTTCCTCTTTCGCCTTCTCCAGGACTAAACTCACCCCTCTGGTTTCCTCTGTTAAATTACAGAGATCTTTATTCCCCGGTGCTGGAATTCTGCCGCTTCCGTTTTGGACTGTCAGAACTCCGAGTGAGCCGTTTGTTTGGGCCCGGGCTGCGGTCCAGAGAGGCCTGAGCAGTCCCAACCAAAATGTTTTTATTGACGGGCGAAAGCAGCTGGGCCGACAGCGCCGATTGGCTGTAATTGGTCGGCAAGTCAGCGGTGTGTTTGAAATACCCTATGTAAAGTGGCAGCCTTTAAAAGCACGCACACACTCGCTCACAAACACACACATATATATACGCCCACCCCTGTTTCTCCCCCTCCCGTCGCCTTAAGAGAAGCCAGATGTGCCACGGGGAAGCAATCACCCCTCTATTTGTCTTGGTGCTGATCAGGTTAGTGAAGTGTTCTCAGGCCTGGCCAGGAGTCTACACACTGCTGCCTGTTGTCCCTGCAGCTCACTGCACCGCACGACTCCAGCCAACTGGCCCACTCCAGCCTGCTCCAGGACTGTCTAAACAGCAGCATAGTAAGCAGGGAGAAATGCTCCATCGCCAGGAAAGGCGCAATAAAGAAGACAAAGAAGTAATGATTCTTGTCTGGTACCGTCTCATCGTGGATGTCTGATGTGGAACCAGAACACCAGCATTCTCTGTGCCGCAGTGAGAAAAGCTAAGTAGCTGACTGAGCTAATGTATAAATATGAGGGGGTCAGCAAGGAAGCTGGTAGCTAACATCTTTCATCTGTTGATATGGACACCACCATTTAGGGCTGGGTCAATGAATGGGAGGTGTGGAGGCAGCAGCGGTGTGTGTGTGTGTGTGTGTGTGTGTGTGTGTGCAGAACATTCCAGCCATTGAACACACAGATGGTTTGGTTTAGAGCGATGAAATGAGCACCAGACGCCGAGCAGTGACAGTGAACGAACGCCTCAATGATGCATGTACACACACACACACGCACACACACACACATATACGCGTAGCCCTGACTGCACGGGTTAATGGAGTGACGGAATCCAGAAGGAATCCACTCAAGGACTCGGGGAGTGAACTATTAGGTAGCCTCTAAACTGCCCTGCAGAAACTCCAAGAGCTCTGTTCGGTTCTTTTTTTTTTTTTCCACACTGTAACGCATTTATAACTTCTTAACAAGGCCGTGACTTATGCAAGGATGAAAGAAGCCGCGTGCAGAGAAATCAAAGAATGGGAGACAACAGTGAGGAGACAAAAAGACGGTAATGAGGAAGACGCAGAAGCAAAAAATCCCTCCCGTACATGCCCATTTCCTGATTGGCTGGCCCTCCCATGAACCCTGACCCTTGACTTTGTCTGGGGCTTGTGACCTTGAGTGAAGTACAGGCAAAGCGTTGCGTCTCCTCCCAGACTCTCGTCTGTGCTCTCTCTCTCCCTCTCTCTCCTCTTCTGGCTTTTCCTCTCTCCCCATTCGTCTCCAGCGAGAAAGAGAGAGAGAGAGAGAGAGGGAGAGAAAGAGGGTCGGCGGGGAGGAGATGGAGAACAGAAATGTCAGCGAGACATTAAACAGAGTGCGTCTGTGTGTGCTCTCATAGTCCAACCTGTCTGATTTCCCTCTCCTCCATCCCTAACCCCCTGTTCCTCCTCCTCACATCTCCTCTATATATATACGCTTCTCCACAGAGCAATAAATTCATCCTCTCTTCTCTAAATCTCCAAATCTCTTTGTCTTTTTTCCTCCATCAACACCCTTATCACTTTTTTCTACAAATCCTCTCTGCCCACCTTTGCACTGGTGTGGTTTATTACACGCTGTATCAAGGCCGGTACCACCGGTAATTCAAATAAAACAGTTGTGTTTTAGTGTCGTTTGTCAAAACACTGTGGCTCAAAAAGGGAAATACCAACCATAGTAGACGTTTCATACTATTTATGTAACCTTGAATGGATGAATGAGTCAGCATGAAACTGCAAATCAACAAACCAGGACATATTTGTCATAACAACGTACAATTTCGAGTTAATCACAAAAGCTTTGTATCAGATTCTATCCAGATTAGTTTAAAGGAATAATTCAGAGCTTATCCTCTTTTTGTGTCAGACGAGAAGATACTCGTGTTTGTGCAGTATATATGTTAGCTTAGCTGAGGACAAAGACTGGAAGCAGGGGGAAACAGCTTTGGCTCCATCCAGGGGTGACAAAATCTGCTTTCTGCCACCTCAAACGCTCAGTCATGAAAATACATATCTGGTCATATAAAAACAAAGCGTCAAATCGTGGCTCCATGGGAAGATCTCCATTACAGTCGGGGGAGGGCTGACCTGGAAGTTAGCGTCTTAACCTGGAGAAGATCTGGATTATTTTAATCCCGGAAATTGAACTTTTCTTTGGCTTCGCTCATCTGTAATAGTGCTAAGCTAAGCTAACTGGCTGAAGGTCATATCGTCATTACTGTAAACTTCTCATCTCTGCATGAAAGTCAGTATGCTGATTTTGCAAATTGATGAACTGTTCCTTTAATTTTGTAGCCGACAGGCAACATTTTTACGCTGAATAACATTTAGTGGCAACAAAAACTCTTTTTATCTGAGGTCTATGTCCTCTCTACATGCATCCTCTCCTCTCTCCTCCTCTCTCCTCCTCTCTCCTCCTCTCCTCTCCTCTCCTCTCCTCTCCTCTCCCACCTGTGGACACACATGCCCACATGCGCTGGCAGACGCACACAGAAGTCTCTCTGTGCTGTCCCGGTACAGAACATGGCAGCAGAGCACAGCCGAGTGGTGTTTATTTTATTGGATGTTTATTTCGCTCTGTAAAACATGCCACTCAGGGACCTTGTGGAGCGATGTACTCAAACCCCTTTTTCTCTCACTCCTCCCTCCCCCCCTCTCTCTCTCTTCTAGTGTAAACAGTGTGTATATTGGGAGTGTTTCCTTCACTTGTCTGTGTAGAAATGTAATCCATCCAGTCAGACATTGTAAACAACATCTCTACATGTTTATAAATACTGCCCAACCACTCTAATGAATTTATGGTAATGCCTTGTTCTACTGCTTCTGCTGTGTATGTGTATGTGTGTGTGTGTGTGTGTGTGACTGTGTGTAAGGTGTGAGTGTGCATGTATTACTCTGCTGAAGAGAACTGCACACATTCTTACTGGTTTCTGATGTTTCTGGAGTGGAGTTTTATTTCCTGGTGCGAACAGCCTGGTTAAAAGCTTAAAACCTGTGACAGCAGCGAGCAGTGACTGACTGATATGAGCCAATGTGCCACAGTACGAAGTCCATTAGCAAACCAACTCTGTTTTATTCCATTCACCTCGCTTCTAAGTCGCCACAGTGAGATTTGATCTCTTAATAATGAAGCGTGTGTGTTATATCTTTGCAGAAGTTTGTTCCATTGATTTTGACTTTGATGACTTTTTAAACACATGGCGCAGACAGCCGCTGCCACTGGAAATGTGTGCACGTTATTAAACTTGCCATTAACTTGTTGGAGTCTTATTTCACCACATTTACTTGTTTGTAAAAAATACACAGACGTTAAACTTAATTTCCAGTGTTGGAAATACCTTGAAGAGCAAACCAAAAGTATTACTCACTGGATAAGTGGCGGTGACTGGACTGCTTTTTATTTGCCTTTCACAATGTGATTTGGTCTATTATGTTGCATTTCGAAATGCAACTGTGACTTAAGTGTTCCAGTATAAACTCATATTCGTTCCATTGAACTGTATACTCGTGTAACACTGAGAAATCATTCCATATTTGGCACTTAGAAAAACACAATATTCCAGAGCTGCTCCAAAGATTTCAGCTTAGCTGGCCGATCTTGTTGTGTCTACTTGAAACAGCTTCATCTTCATCGACTAATTTCTGGACAAATTTGAGACCAAATTTGATAAAAACAGGAAGAGAAAGGGGAGAGGACGTTCAGTACAGGGCCACAGGTCAGAATCCATGAAGGTTCTGTAGCCAACCCTCGAGCAGCTGCTCGTGGTACGCACCCATAGGCTTAACTTCCCAGCCATGGTTTTTGCTGCTTGGACTGACCCAGCCCTGGGCTGCTGCAGCAAGGCCTGAGCCTCCACCAGGTGAGCTATCAGGGTGCGCTGACATCTTCATATTCCACTAAATCTGTTGTGAGTTGTTGAAATGACATGTTTTATTTTTTCAGACACGTATTTCACAATGGTTTTAAACTTTGGTGTCTCCTAGCAGCTGGCGGCTCTTAGGTCAAATGATGACACTTGAGCCAGATCTGTTTGCTGCTGAAGACCACAAGAAGGTGAGAGATGTGGAAAAACGCTATGAAGTGGACCTTGGAGTTGGACACAAAAAAACTAGCTGGTGAAAATCGTGGAACTTCTTGCAGACAGCAGATAAAAAGTCAGATATTTCCTTCAGGTTTTGGTAAAGACCAAAAAAAGAAGAGCTAATTGAAGGTGAGATTAAATACTGGACTATCTGAGGTCGCAAACACAGCTCCAGATGAGTGATGCTGGATGTGTAAATGACCAACATCTTGCATATTGCAGGTTTAATAAAAATACTTTCCTTAAGTGTCGTTAAATGAGCGAAACAGCACCCCTCTGGATTACAACAGCCTGTAAATGTCAGCACAATGTCAAATATCAATCATGATATTTCACCTTTTGCAGAGGAAAGAAAGGTGAAGTTAGCATTATTTGATTTATAGTTTAGTACAGGGTTCTTCAACCTTTTTCAGCCAAAGGACCCCTTTAATGAGAGACAAACAGAACAGGGACCCCCATATGTTTTTGTTTTTTGTGTCACATTTTAATCCTGGCCTATAATAACTTAAACTTTTAATTTAACTAATTTAACTTATAATAAACTTTTTTTCTTTTCCCATACACGCTGGTCATGTTATGTAAGTATCATATATAATTTTTGTTATATTTTTTAATTCTCCAAACCCCCTGCAGTACCTGTGCGGACCCTGTGGGGGTCACGGAGTATCAAACGGGGTTAACTGTCAGACTGTGTGAAGCTGAGGTGAGCTGTGGAGCCTGCTGTGGCCTCACAATTAAACAATTAAACCACCGGAAGAGTTGGCTTGTTTTGCAGTGCTGCTAATGACATGATCTCCGGTGTTTGGCCAGCAGCGGTGGAGCTCTGTCAGCAAAAAAAAAAAAAAAGACCAAACGCGTTATGGATGATTCATTTCCATGTAAAAGGAAGGAGAACAGACCAAGACGTCAAATAATGTGAGTCAAAAAACCACTCTTCGTCTGTTTGTGACTTTGCTTGCTTATTTATTTACTGTTGTTTAAAAGTTGGTGCGTGTGTAAGTCCTCAGGAAAAACCCCAGAGGCCATGTCATGCAGCCCGCAGCAGACGGTTTGCCAGGCCTGCACCGCGGCTGTTGTGACACAGACAGAGGTTTTGCATTTGCTGGTTGTTCAGTTACCTGTTGGTGGTGTGTGATTTGTGAATGAGCCTGTGCAGAAACGTCTGCAGCTTCGTCCCTCGTGAGTCTTTCTTTGTTTTTAAGCTGTGCTGCATGTCGAGCTTGAGACTGGTGGCCTTGTGGGCTGTTTTCTGTGTGTAAGTCATGTATCTGATACATGCAGTGCTACTTCTGAACAGAAACACTGTTAAACATACCTCAGAGTACAGCAGGGCACACGTGTGTAAGCCGCATATATGACATGTGCATTGTCTCCAGTCCATCAGGCACACTTGGCTTAGAACAAATACAGTCTAATACAGCAGCCCTGCAATAAATCCTCTCTTAATAAAGATTATAATGATCAGTTTTTTGTTTGGACCCTTTTTAAAGAGATGTTGATTCAACGTTCAGCGGTTATTTTGGCAGCTGTAGTTTGTGGTGCCCTCACTGTAAAGTATGATGCATCATATTGAGAGGTGTTTCTAATATTATGTCAAAACTATTTATATCAGCGGAGGGAGAATCTCTCAGTGTAAAGCAATACAGCTCAACAGCGCTGTAAATTGACTCTGGAGTCGAGTCAACACCTCTCTTAAACAGTTTCAACAAAAACTCAAAAGTATAACCTTCATGAAGTTTAATGGCTGTTTAGACTGCATTAGTTTTACCTAACTGTATCTAATAAACTCGCAGCTGTTAATGTGGTTTGTTGCATTTCGCTGCAAACAGTGCTGCTGATTCGAAGATGCTATGCCGGCCTTTTGTTGGTCAAGTGACCCATTGTCCTGCTTTATACCTTATTTCTTTCGATGACCCGTGTGACTCGGCTTCTGAACCTCTCTGCTGCTGAAATGAGCCTTTAGTTTCAGAGTTAATATAACTTGCCCCTCTAAAAGAACAGCTGACCCCGGTCCGGTGCACGTGGTTTAACGTGGGCTAGAATCACAATCTCAATCTCTCTTTTTTTTTTTTTTGCCTAAATCTAACATCAGAAAATGTATTTACTTTTCCTGATCATGGCAATGACAACGAGAGTGTCAGATCAGTAAACATGTGAGAGTGTTTGTATCGTTAGATATAGGGCTTGTTGCAGGATAAAACAGACATAGTAAGTTTTCTTCCTGATATAGAAGGCCATTCTCTTAAATCTCTAATGTGTGTGTGTGTGTGTGTGTGTATGTGTGTGTGTGTGTGTGTGTGTGTGCATGCATGCAGCACAGTAAGCTTAAACAAAACATGTGTGCTGTGTGTTATTCAGTCACTCCTGCTTATTGCATGTGTTTTGTTGATTTGATTATTTCCTGTGTGTGTGTGTCTGTGTGTGTGTGTATGTCCATTGCTCTCAGACTAAGCCATCACTGCACCCCCCTCATCAGGCCCGACAGGTGTTATTACATTGAAATGAGAGCAGTGATGTATGCATCTGTAATGTGGACCTGTCCTCTTCTGCTTGATGGAACCTGACGCTTCTCATTATCGTGACGCGTCTGAGAGAAGAACAAAGCACCGATGCTCGGTCTGAAGTGCAGCTCATAAGGCTCTATGAAGCGTCCTAAGCACATTTCGCCAAGATGTTGACGGAAGGTGACACGTCACATTTTAAAATTCTTTCAAAGCTCTAACAAATCTGGTGTCACTTCTGTTTAGTGCAGAAAAATGACGTTTCTTTCATGATTTAGACTCGGGATGTTGAAGTTCTTCAGAAGAGAGTGAAATAATAGTGACAAAGAGTGCATTTTAATTAGATTTGACTTTCAAAACAGTGTCAGTGCCAGGTACTTCTATCAACAATAGCATCTATAAACAGAAGAGACCAGTTAAAACATACATCGCTGATTCATAGATGGTTTTTGGCAACAGCTGCAGTAAAATAAAAAATCAATCACCAACCCCTCGTCTTAATGTCAAAACAGAGACAGAAAACAATTACACCAGCTCCTCTTCTCCGCAGAGAAACATCTTGACTACTAACAGCCAAATCTGTGCTCTTATTTTCCTCGCAAAGTTCTTCTCTTTGCACATCACCTTGAAAACAACTCTTGATTCGGTTCACGCGTCTTCCGTGACTTTGATTTGTAAAAACCACGACGCTCTCTTGTGTTCTCTGTTGTAAATGAATAAAGATTCGATACGTTGTTGTCCCATCCAGTTGGTTGTTGTTGTGCCGCAGAGACGCGAGAACGAGCAGGTTTTTTTTTTGTTTCCTGACACAGTGCAGCGGCAAGTTTGACTGCTGCGCCTCTGTGATCGCGCACAATGAGAAGTGATCAAATAAAAGACACGGATAAAGAGAGCCTTTTGTTACACGGAGAAAGAAAAGAGAGAGAGAGAGATAAAAGAAACAACAAACTAATACAACCTCTATACAAGGCAGCGCTCATTTTTATCCTGGGGACGTTTGGCCCTGGGAAGAGGGTCATTATCTCTTACCTCCACTATTTATTGTTATACTCGGTCATTTTCCTATATTTACTGGTTGAATTTGTAATTTTTCTCTGTGTTGTTATAATTTTTCTTGATTTGTGACGTCTTTGACTAGCACATAAAATCAACAGGCAACGGTGCTATCTTCAAACATGTCTCGCAAACGTCACGCGGTCGCATCCAACGCACTGTTGAATTATGCAGTGTGCATAAGCACGCCCGCGCACTTTATCTCCACTTATCTGTGAACAGCTAAACACTCTTGATTGCCAAACCAGAATCATGTTCAACTCTGCCCGAACATCTGTCCCATTTGAATTCAGGCCAACTAACTTCATCCGCAGCAAAACAGATGTCATACCACGTCTTTGAAGCTTTAGTTGTTGAGGCATATAGCAAATAAACTACAAATATGATATGCATCCAGCTTTTATGCTGCATTTTTTGCAATATTAGCCTGCACAAAATAGGATGATGGTGCAGTGCTATAATCTCACAAGGTCACTCATTGAAAAAACATTTACGCTCTATAAAAATATGTTCAGCGTTAGAAAAGAGGACAAGAAACGTCGTTATCGCTCAAAATAAAATTCATTAATTTCACTTGAATCTCACTCAGATTTCACTTGAAGTGAATGAGGTTGGCCCATTCACAGAAATTGGTGTTAGTGTGACTGCTCCTTGGTTTGTGCAGGTATGACCCATCCTCTCTGCAAGCACGCCACAGGGGACGTGTGCTCTCCCTCCCCTCCTCCTCCTCCTCCTCCTCCTCCTCTTCTCCCTTGATGCCTATTGATGAAGCTGCTTTCATTTTTGAACAATGCCACCTGAATGACACAGCAGAGAAGAGGCCGTACGCCAGTCGCTTCATGGTTTTTTCTTTCAGAGACTTAAGAGCTGAACCTGCCAGCTCTGCACCCTGAGCTTAAGTATTCATGTGTTCTGTAATTATCTTAACTCAGACCATTATTTTCTTAAACACTCAGTGCTCCATTAGTGCACCAGACCTCTACACATTGTTAAAATTAACGTAAGTCTTCTTATTTTCTATCGCAAAAGTGCATTTTGCAAGAGATTGCCGATAGAGTTCAAGAGTGAAACTATTAATATTCTCAATCAGGGATTTTGATTAGTAGCTCTAGTGTCTCTGCATCCAAGGCACAGTTGAGTGGTCACCGTTGAGCTCTAAAAGAGCGGATACACAGAGTATGAGGACACAGGCTCCGCTGTGCCCATTGCTCGGGTAAGTGGCCAGTTCTGATCAGATGGAGGACTTCTGTTATGGTTACATAATGGACGGCACTCAAGTAAACATTTCAAGCAACACTCTGAGCAAAGTTTTTCTGTCGTATCGGCTCGGTGATACACTGTGAGCGTGGGCGTGTTGCTGTTTCCCTCAGAGATGGCTCGGGTGAATTGCATGAAAGGACAGCTCAAGTGTATTAGCGAATAAAGTATACACGTTTTATTACCCTTCATCCCTTTATCTGTCGATGTGAAAGGGTCTATTCACTCGGCTGGGCTTATGCAGTGCACGAACAAGCAGCCAGTCCCGCGTGTGCTGGCTGAGTTTGTCCATGTTCGCTCCAACAATTGAGAGGGACAAAGGTGAACCAACTGATTTGTTGCAGTCGCTAAAATAATAGAGCAATTTCTTTCCTTAATGCTCATGGTCTGCTGTTGACTCACACGTACACACACACACACACACACACACACATACACACACACGCGCGCGCAGACGGCCAGGTCTGCTGAGAACAGCCTGTTCGCTCAAATCGTCCTCAAACAATGAAGTGCTGAACAGATCACATCAATCTCTCTCAAGAGAAATATTAGTTTCCCCCACCTTACTTCCCCCACCCACACATACTGGAGGAGGCTGAGGAGTTGCGTATGTGTTTTTGTGGCTGCGTTTTAGCCTCTGTGTGTGTGTGTGTGTGTGACAGCGTGCAGCGAGCTAGACAGTGGAAAAAAAGAAACATTTTCAGCTTGTCTCAAATTTACCTTGAGTCCCCCCGCGAGGCTTATACAACTGGCGAAAAATAGTCAGTGAGATTCCACTGCCATGACCGTCCCGCCGAGACATAAAACAACCTCTAACTGGCAACTCAGTGCACATCAATTACACCTTTATTTGTTGGCTGGAGGTAGGGTGGAAGGGGCCTTATTTTCACAGCAGCTTAAAAAGGGATTTTTACTGCAATAGGAGTGCAGTGATTTATATTTTTTCTGCTTTAATAGCAGCAGTATCATCCTAAAAATGTACTTAACAGTAAGTGTATCGTATGCTTTCGCTGTTGAATGCCACTTTAATCGTCTGGGTGTTACGTGAGAAGTTTTTTAATATCAGAATTAGAAATTAGTTTTGAAAATTTGAAAGGGAGATGGGAGACTGACTGACAAGGCAGGTACGGATTTAAAGAAGTTTCTTTTTTTTTTTCAACTTTTAAGAAAGGCGTTCTCTCTCCCTGTCTCTCTCTCCCACCCCCCACTAATCTCTGTATATTAGCTCTCAGGAAGGGAAAGCTCTCTCGGTGTGTTCTGGCTGTTTTAATATCTGTCAGCTTCATCCTGTGCTCCATCCCTCTGCTTCCTCCTCTCTTATTTTGGCTCTCTGTTTCCTCCTGTCTTCATATTTCACTCCTTTGTTTGACTCCTCTGTCCCCGTCTCCGTTCACTCTATCAGTCCTCGTCAGTTGACCGGCAGCGGCCACGACTGCGTGTGCGCAGTTTAGAGTTTAGAGACGGATGATGAGGTCTACGCTATTTAGCGCGTTGTCTTGGCATTCCTCATTTCGCCCAGTGCTTTTTGTCAGAGCAACCCAGGTTTCTTGACACTCCATATAAACACGCTGATTACAGCTAGAGCTATGGGACCTGTGTGTGTGTGTGTGTGTGTGTGAGAGAGAGAGAGAGAGAGAGAGAGAGTGACTGATGTCTAATGTGCACCTGTGTTTAAGTGTTAACTCTGTAGCAACATTTTTCAGCAGGCCATCTATTCAATTACATTTGTTTCCAAACAGCTTATGTGCAGAGATACACATTTCTTCCAAGTTAAATTCCAAGAATGTCTAATTAACTGCATAAGACTGCATAAAAAAAATACACCCACCAACGTAGCACCCTTTGATATCCATTACTGTCTAGATTGAATTGAACTGACAACATGCCCTTGGGACGTGGATTGGATAACTGCATACTGAAACATTCTTTCAACTGAATCAAAACTAGTGAATCAAATGTTTCTCTCAGAAAACGAACTTGTGCCGTGCTGAGGATTTCATATTAAGATGTTTCATAGTTTGCTACAAAAGCACTCAAGTAGCTCATCCTAGGTAGTTCGTACAGCATAAAAACACTGCTTAAACATGCTGTATGTCCATACTCACTTGATGAATTACATACGTACTACCTCAAAAACTTTATTTCTAGAAACTCCGAGGTCAGGTTTACTATCTGTGAACAGAGCTCATTGAATCATGAATGCAAACAGTGGGAACGTTTGTTGCGAAGGTTTTTGACACTGTTGACCTTTCCCACTTCAGTGATCAAGGTTCTGTTGTATGTGAAACAGGAAGTCTGGTCAGTTCAATTCACATTTAATAGATGTATTTGTCACTATTTAATAAAGCAATATAAGCTTCTTCTCTCCTGTTACCTGACAGCAGTCAGGCAGAAGTTAATATTACCTCATCCAGATCTTCCCTCCAGTCGACAGGGGAGGTAAGGATGTTTTTGCATGCTGTGTTTGGTGCTGGAGCTCCTTGCTAATTTTGCTTTTGATTGTTGCTGCTGAGCCATTTTATTTTCAATTCTCTTTTTGGAAGAAAGTAAAATATATTTTTTATTTCCTGCTTTTGTTTTTTTTGTTTTTTTTGTCCTTAAACTAAACTAGTCCTCCAGTTCTTCGGTTGGTTCTACACAAACTGCCGTTGTCGCTGCCGGGAATATAAAAAAAACACACATATATCTCTCGTGTGGTGGAACACTTTAACACCTATCCAACACTGCAGGTGTAGAAAGAGGTGGTAAATGTGTATCACTGTTGTGCAACTGAACATTCATTCACAGTGTATAGAAATGATTGTAATTTGTTTGTAGCATTTAAGTGCTTCCATCTGAATCGAGCCCCAAAGCAACAGTTCTGTACTAACCTCTGTTAGCATCTTTGACCTTGTTACGTTACCCTCATATATATATGGTATGTTTGTTTTTTTTTTAATGTATGCTGAAAGCAGACATGCCCTTTATTCTTTTCTCAGTTCTTCACTAACTGTGAGCTATGCATTTGAATGTCTACACTACGCTGTTTACATGAACTCTGGGCATATTTATCTGTGCAGACACTAACACAAGGTCAGTTTTACACGAGTGCAACGAAGACCTTGCCATTCATTTCCTCTCCATCTCTTTTTGTTCTGTTCCACTCCCGGCCCTGTTGTGCCTGTCTGTTAGCTGTTGTAGCACCACATCACCACTGACACCCCATCATTTTGTGGTCTTTGCGTATGACGATAGATCGTATAAATAAACATGAACAAGCAACTGAATTATCAAACCGTACAACTGTCCAACACCAGGAACTATACTTACTATACACACGCTATTTAAACAATAATCAGTGTTCACTGAGTGTTTAGGAAAGTGCATTAGTAATCTGAAACTGATTATGTTTAACTTTCAGTAGCTGATTATGTTTTATAAGCAATTATTGGTCAGCTCAGAGCCGTTTCTGGACTGATCCACCCAAACCTTTATATCACCTTGAATAAGTTTATTCCACACGTCTTCGTGTTTGCTGATGTTGGCAGAGCTGTAGCACACAGCAGCTTCTTTATGAATTGGTTACATTCATAGACCATTGTCCATTTTGCATATGTGCGGTGACTGTTGTACCCCTATTGAAATTCAGAATGTTTCTTTGCTTCTGATTGTGAAACCTGAGAGGCCAAGGTGGAACTAATTCTCTCAGCCTTGTTAGCGAAGGCTGTCACACTTTTGTTTGCCACAGAAATGTGTCTCTACCCTCCTGAAGCTCGCCTCTTCTCATTTCTCTATTTGCTTTTATGTCTCAAGTACATTATTTTGTTATTATTATTAACCAAAAAAGCCAGGCTCCCTCGCTGTCGCACGCTTCCAGGAGTGCAGAAATTGAATATTGCATTTAAAAGTCAATTTCCACGATGGGATTACGCAAATCAGCCTCTCCGTGTTTCACCCTTGTGCTTCCATTCATCTCTCATTCATCCTCCTCCACCTTGATGCATCTCTTCATTTGCTCTGGTTTACTCTATTCATTTGAAGACATCTTTTTTCACGCTCAACAGCCCGACTCATGTTTTTCCCACTTTGCATTGTTACGTTGCCCCTGGTGAACCTGTGTTTGTGTGTGTGTGTGTGTGTGTGTGTGTGTGTGTGTGCATATACACAGTTCTCATCCAGGCCTTTTCAACCACAAAAAATAAGAATAAAAAGCTGAAAAAAAAAAAACAAAACTAAAAGCTATTACTCCTCTAAAATGTAATGCTTTTGGTCAATGCAATTTAACTATTAGAAGTGTGAGTTATTTATTTATCTTTCTATATATTCATTTGTATTGAAAGAGGAGAAATTGGTGAAATTGTGCTGGTGAAGTGAATTAGGAGAAGAAGACTTGGTTGAACAAAGACACACATTAATACCCCGCAGCTTCACCTCACCCTGAGTCAACCTGTATTTCTGTCTCTGTAGAAATGTAGTCTGGTGAAGAATCCTATGCAGGCATCTATAAAAACAATAAAAAAGTAGATGTAGGGGAGCAACACTTGCTGTTATGTTAAATCATACATTGTATTCAGTATTTAGATTTAAGGCCTGTCCACCACTAGTTCAGGCATTTGTTACATCACAAGACATAAAATATTTAAATTCCTTTCATTGGGTATGTGTGTGAGAGAGTGTGTGTACATTTCTGAGTGAACAAATAATAGAGACGGACACATCTTTTCGTTTTCTCTGTGATTTTGGCTGCGGACGATAACTTGAAGGTGTTGTTGTAGTAACCTGAAGCTGCAGCTAACGCCCTGCACGCCAGACATGTTTAATCAGCGCTCATATGCACACACACACACACACACCTGCAGAGAAAAGAGCAATCTTCAAGGAATGTTTGGAGGATGGGATTTTTGTTGCATTTATTACTGAGTAATATTAAACACCAATAACTCCCAAAGAGTTCCCAGAGAGAAGACAACCAGTCTTGAAAAGAGAATTCATGGGCCTTCCAAAACAAATCTAATGATGATTAATGTTAATGTTATCAGGTAGCTTCAGAATTATATAATTAACTGATAGCACACTCTCTCTGATATTTGAACCTTAATCCTTGAAGCTGAGTTTCCCTGGAACTCAAGGTGCAGAAGACCTTTGATATGATTGATATGTGTATATTTAAAACAAAGGGTCTTATTGCCTTGAAGTGAAGAAATAACCGACAGGCGTTAGTGCCAAGATTGAACAAACGGCACACAGCAGATGAATGGAAAAATATACAGATTTAGGAGGCAAACTGAGAGCCTATTAATACATCTATGAAAAAAAAAACACCCATTGCAATCTGCCTATATTACTACGGGGCTGTGCATGAAGTTTGCAAGAGATGAACGGTATTTTTCTTCCTTTTTACAGGGTTTGTTTGTTTAATATTTTTGTGTCTCTATATTCTGATCAATTAGAAATAGCACATTTGTGCAAAAATGTGTAATTTGGATCTGGTACGTAACCTGTCAAACAATATCTTTCAACTGCGAAATGAACAAAATATGAAACTCTGGCCTCTCCTGTCCTCTGCCACCCTTCACCCCCCTCCTCCTCCTCCTCCTCCTCCTCCTCTCCTCTCCTTGCTGCTTTCTTCATTTTCTGCACCTCTCCAGACGGCATCTCTCACCCGCTCCACTTTCCTCTCTGCTTGTTTACAGTAAGCAGATCCGAGCAGGATGGTTTTACCTTTTATGGCCATTCTTTATCCACGGTAAAAGTGCACTAATACAACGGTATGTTACCCACCTCCCCCCTCCTTGTTCTGACCTCCCGGATGGGGTACCAGGGGTGGGTGGACTGTGTGCATGTTTGTGGTTGTGTGTGTGTGTGTGTGTGTGTGTGTGTGTGTGTGTGTCTACATACTGGCCCGCCAAGTCTCCGGAGCATTCGATTCCTGATGTGTGGTAAAAGCACCTTTTTAAAATGTCTCACGTCTGCAAAGACAGATAGTGGCCGAGGCAGAGGTTTGTTTTGAATGTCTGGCTGTATAAAAATCTCCTCTCACAAGTGTTTAGGTTAGACTGGGGGTCTCTGTGCCTGACACACATACACATGCGCACACATGCACACACACTAAGAAAGCAGGCAGGTGTCACTGAGTAAGACCTGCTGCGAGCACATCCAAGCATTCAGGGGAAGAATGAGTGTGAGCAGGAGAGGGAGAGATGACATAGGCATTGTGCGTTAGTGGGCACGGGCGGGAAATGTCATGTTTCAAAGCAATGCTGATTACACACATCGTTTGGACAAAATCCTGAGACATGCATAAAGTGTGTCGGTGCGTTTTGGTTGGTTGCTACATGCCGGGAAAGACAAAAAAAAGTACCACAGTGTATCAGTTACAGCTCTTCAAACATTCTCCACTGATGCTCGTCACTGTGCGTCATGGTGGGCACGTTGGCCACAAATGTTTCTGGTCAAAGTCATTCAAGAAATAAGTATTTGTGTGTGAAACGCTTCTGCGAGCGTGTGTGTGTGTGCGCGTCTTATTGATACACGTATTTGTGTGTCTGTTTGGGGCCTATGTGCAGCAGCGGGGACTTAAGTTTAGCCACAGGGTGTGTGCTGGGATCTGACCTCCATTGGTTATGAAATGTCAACGTGTACTTGTGTATGTGTGTGTGTGTGTGTGTGTGTGTGTGTGTGTGTGTGGCTCTGGAATGCCAGTGTCAAGGGCCTGAGAAACAGCCATGTACAAACAAACATCGGCTCGTCTTTCCCTGTTGCCCTCCTCTGGTCCCTATCACTCACACACACACTCACACACACACACACACACACACACACACACACAGTGTGGTTGCATGGGAGCGGTGTTTATTGTCTCAGTGTTAACTAACGTTGCTGCCATATCTGGCCTCTGTAATTAGATTTACCTTTCCTTGTTTTTCTTTCCTTTCATTCAGCCCTTTCCTGCCTTTTGTGTTCTGTTTTTCTTCCACGAGCGGCCTCTGCAAAGCGACGGGGTGAAGGTAAGCAGGAGAGGAGGATCCCACCTCTCCCTCTTTTTCTTTGCTTACATCTCATTCTGTTTATTCCTCTCTTAACCCCCCGCTCTGACTCTGTCACCTGTCCTCCGCCTCCTTGATTTCTGTGGAAGAGCAGCACCCCGCGGTTCCTCCCAGAGCGTTGCCAGCGGGATCCCCTGCCGTCTCCCCCTGCCCCTCACCTCCGTCACCTCGCCTGGAGGGATGGGATACCTTGCTGTGGGGCGCACACACACACACACACGCACGCAAATCCCCAAAACACAAACCAACAGTTACATTTTAGGCTGAACAGGCACCCTCCATCCCTACTGAGAGTGCAATATCTCCTTTGCACAGTTAAAAGAGTGTTTTCCCTGCAGAGCTGAGGTTGCAACCTAGTGTCAGGGGGAGATGTTGTGATCTCTCTATTGTTGTTCTGACTTTTATCCGCTCCCTCCTTCCATTTTGTCTCTCCTCTCCTCATCAACTGGTCCGGGATGCTTTGTGCTGTGGAAACAAACACACACAAAAACACACACGGTATACACAAGTGCTCACTGAAACACGCACATAGCAATTGTAAACCAAAAAGTTTATTTTAATACTCATTATCTTGTGACACAAGCCCAGGAGAGAACAGTTGCACAGAGTTTTGTTTAAAGTCAACCGTAATGTCTCTCTCTCTCTCTCTCTCCGTGTGTGTTTCTGTTTGTGTGCGTAGGCGGCTGATTTTAGCAACACTCTTTTTAGTGATACAGTCTCTGGTTCTGTTTTGGAAAGAAAACCTAAAAATGTCCCAGTTGCTGGTTGAAGTGACCCTGCGGTGCCAGCTGTAAACTCCTCTTATGGTAGTGTTATGGCCATGTGTACGGTACCGTCTGTGTACGTCTACGTGGGCTATGCCACTTTGTTTTCCCCTCTGGATTTAAAGCCTTACATGGAGACAAACAGACACCAGAAGCTACATGGAACTTCCCCAGACAGGTTTTTTGTTGTGCGCACGTACAGCATGCGTGTATGTGTGTGTGTGTGTGTGTGTGTCACTCTGTGTCAGTGTGCGCATAAACCTTAGAGGCCCATGGGTGAAGGCTACCATATCAAAGGTTCAGTAAGCAGGGGATTAAATATCACTCCCCCGCTAAAGAAGGTTTGGTCCTGTTTAGAAGTGACAACAATAGGTGGCAAAACATTAGACTGTCACTAGAGGGGCGAAACCCAGTCTGCTATGCCCCCAAGTACATGATTTTTAATCTCGCCAGTTTAAATTTGAATGGCCCGCTGCTGTCAAAAATGAACTCCTACCACCTCTTTTCGCTGTTCCTACTATTTTCACTTGGCCTTTTTATGTGACTTTGAATACTCAGACACATGTCTGGATGTACCGAAATGAAAGACAGGAGACTTAAGTGCAGAGAGAGGGAATAAAAACGAAAACTACTCAGCTGCCCCCCCTCCTCTCACCCCTTACCTCCTCCTCCTCCTCCTCCTCCTCCTCCTCCTCGGCCCTCCCCTCCAGGGAATGTTTTGGGGCCCAGCTCATATTTTGTTTGCACAATGCATTCCTGCAGGCTCTTTATTTATGTCAATCTTCCTTTTGATCAGAGTCCGGTTACCACCGGTTACCCACTCGCTGCTCCTGTGAGTGAAGGAACCCACCTGCGATGCAGGACTTTGTGTTTGTGTGTGTGTGTGTGTGTGTGTGTGTGTGTGTGTGTGTGTGTGCGTGCATGCGTGTGTGTGTGGGTGTCTGCAG
The DNA here is from genome assembly GCA_028641955.1 of Protonibea diacanthus. Lineage (NCBI taxonomy): Eukaryota > Metazoa > Chordata > Actinopteri > Sciaenidae > Protonibea > Protonibea diacanthus. Next base: position 4,972,603 of record CM053978.1, on the reverse strand, counting down.
GAGTCTGGGGCCTTCGTTCCAGTTTACCGTCAATTAATATGGCTAAATGATTCCCTCACATGGTAAAGTATTTATGTAAGGTGATCTGGCTGGTGGCGGAGCCCAGGACATCTGGCTGTGATCTACACCCCAGATGGTTCTACCTGCTCACACAATAGCTGCACACACACACACACACACACACACACACACTCAGACACACACAGAGTCTGGAGGTGGAGAGGTGAGACGTTTTGTGTGCGAGTGTATGCGTGGTGAACTGTGTGTGCTTTAGTTTTGTAAGCTTTAGTGCCCGACTGCTGCTGCTAAAAAGGAAACGGTGAAGTCAAGCCTTTCAATGGGATGCACATACACACTGCTCAGAGAGGAGGTCACGCATGCTTGACTTCTGGGCTTGGTTAGGAGAACCAGAGTTTTGAGTGTGCACATGGACAAATTACACGTAAAAAAAAAACCCCAACAGGTTTTAGGAATAACCTTTCTGAAATCATACTTCGTGTAGTATATCTCCTTCCAAAGAAAATGAAGAAAAGAGATCATAAAACAGGTTAACCAGTCGTGAAAAACATACAGACAGAGAACAGTGTGCAGAACTCTAACAGATCCCTATTTGTCCAAACAAGCTGCATATATACATTATAATTCTTGATTTTTCAACTGTAAGTTAAGAAATATGTATTGTAGTTTATATAGTTTATGACCTGTCTACCTTGAAGTTCCCTCATATGAAAAGCTGACTGGGACTTTTGACAGGACAGTTATATTGTTTTACATCATTATGAGTGTCATCATTATTATCTTCATTCAAAGTGCCATCATTCGCCTACTTTCCTTTTTGTTTTGGGTCTCAGGTCTTCATCGAGTTGGCCCTCACAGTGCAGTCCAATTTGTTTTTAGAGTGCTGCAGGTATTTATTTAGTAAAAGGTTCTGTGGAATAATTTAAAAACACAATTTAGAGACTGTTTATAATCTGCCTTTGCTTTGGAAGTGGATTTCAGGTGGTTGCTGGCGTTTGCCTAATTGTTTATCTTGCTCTGATGCAATGACAAATGTGATAACCATAAACAATGTGAACTGTACAGGACATGCTGGTGATTATAGGGTGACATACACAATAATATCATAAGCAATAATGCAATGTCCTGATTAGAGGACTGTCATTTTACGGAATACAATATTTTCTGATATAAGTGTAAGAAAATGAGTACAACAGCACTGTGTTTAGTTTGGTAATGACCTCTTAGGTAAGTATAACACAGGTTTACTTGAGGATGTAATGGCTGTCAGTCGTCATTAGTTCACATTCCACATAGATTAAAAACAATCTCTGGAGATTCTCCAGGAAGTTGGATCACATTTACACATTTATATACTGACGATGAGACTGGAAATAATTTAAAAATAGAATAATTAGGCTATGAAATGTTATAGTAATGATTGTTTTTTAGTGCTTTTTGGTCTATATTAATTAGTGACACCTTCAAATCGGCCAGGCTGCTGTAATGGCATAATGTTAAAAAGCAAAATTTAAAGATCATGTGGCATTTTTCCAGCTTCTGGCAGCAGAGGCAGACAGGAAGCAGGGCAGAGAGAGGTGTGTGACGTGCAACAAAGGTCAGCAGTCATGTGACGTGGGCTCCCAAAGCACTCCATCAAATATGCATATTGGTATTGACCTTAAAAATCGTCTGATAACAGCTTTTGCCTGCTAACATTAAATGTTGCGTTATGAGCTGTTGTCTATTTGGTGTCATTTCAGTCCACTACAGTTACCCAGACTATTTCCTGGACACATTCTACTGAATTTGATCGCAGCAATTTCGATTAAGGCTTTAACTCAGACTGCAGACACAAGCACTTGTAACATTTTCCAAATCCTGTGGAAACTTGGAAGAGAAAAGTGAAAGAATAATGCCCTTTCTCTGTCAATAACAGCTCCTGTGTTGAGGCGATCTGCCTCTGAATGCTGCTCTGTAGATACCAGCTGAAGCTTGTGGTTGTACTGGGCAGCTCGCAGGTGTGGAAACGGCTGCTTTTATAAATGTGTTACTGGAAGAGGCTCACTTAGTCAACTTTGCCCTGATGAATAAAGATGAAAATACCAAAAGAGTTGCTGCCCTGGCTCTCCATTGTGGATGATGTTCGTGTTTGTGCTGTTCTTGGCTTGAAGAGAGATGGATGTCGGTAAATCTTTTCTTGAAACCAGCCTTCTGCTCTCTTCACTCTTCCTCATCTCCCCCTCCTCTCCATCCCTCCATCCTGAAAGAGCCCTCAAGAGATGTGTGTACCCTCTCGCCGCCCGTATCCAAATAATTAATCCAAAGCAATTACTCTCCTCCTTCATCTGTCCGTCGGCCCGCTAACAAAACATTTCGACACGTGTCCTCATCACTCCCCTTTAATTAAGGCAGCACTATTTATCACTCCCCTTTAATTATCCTAGCCTGTTTATCAGTCTGCCTTTAATGGAATAGGCACCAGAGAGATACTCGTACAAAACACACCCCGCTACGCTTTCCTCGCTTCTGCCAGTTTTGAACTCAAGAAGAAGAAAAAAAAAAAAAACCCCAACAAAAAACAATTAGTCAAGGAAAGCAAAACAGAAAATTAAAAAAGAGGGAGAGAAACTCGGAGAGCTGAAGGAGATATAAGTTGTTGTTTTGCTTCCTCTCTCGGCAATCAGGGTGATGACCACACTCGCACACGCCGCTGTGCTTTTGTTCCCCTCGCAGAAAGCTTCCGCAGACTCCATGCAGTTCACACTGGGTTCAAACACACACACACACACACACAGATGTGCGCGCGCACGCAAACTGAGATCAAACACACCTCCACAATAGTTCTTTTGTGTTCAGTAACCATGGTTTCTGTCAGGTTTAATGCCTAGCAACATGTGTCACGGGGCAACCACTCACTGAGAAGGGGAGGGCCTCTGGTACACTTCATAACAGCACAAGTGTTTGACCATGAAACAAATTTTACTATCGTGGCACTTGCTTAGAGGAGTTTGAACATGGCAGTAGGAGTTGTTTTTTTTTTTTTAGTCTCTACCTACACACAGCGGATGAGTGTGAGTACGGTATGTTTGTATATGTGTGTGTGTGTGTGTGTGTGTGTGTGTATCA
>CM053978.1:4871977-4964477 GCA_028641955.1 Protonibea diacanthus | reverse complement strand
TAGTGCCATTCGAGCTAAAACAGAGGTGGTTCCAGATCTGTCCTGCAATACTTCAGATAATGCAAACCTCCACACACACATATATAAGCGCGTCATCATCTCTTATATCGTCAGCTTCAAACATCTCTCCCCCTTTCTGTTTCATTTGTTCTCCTCTGTGTCTCTTCCTCCCGTCATTTATTTGTGGCTGTACAGGCCTCTGATTCTCTGCTCCGTGTTGACTGTGATTGAGAGTGACCTCCGACCTCTTAGGCTCTATGGATTTCGCACATGGTGCGTCTGTGACCCGCTGACCTCCAGCTGCGCTCCGATTCTATTGGCTGAAAGGCTCACCGGCGCGCCCACGGCAAAGTGCCGCCAGTCAGAATCAAGGGTCAAAATTAGGGCTTCGTGGAAATGAGGCAATGGAGTATGGTGTGCCTCTTTACAGCGCAGCCACAATACCGTCATTCTGTGCGCGCAGTGGTGGACATGAGAAAGAAAAGAGGGAGAGAGAAAGGAAGTGACAAAAGTTTAAGAGAAAGAAAAAGCGAAGACTTCAAACTATTTATCAGGATGTTTTGCAGACTGAGACTACACAGCGACATGACCGTGAGATGTCAGCTTTTCTCGCGTCTGGAGGATTTTTCAGATTTGAATTTTGTTTTTGTAATTTTGGCCAATAGGCCACTCTCTGGTTATCATGAATGTACAGACCATCAATTAGCTGCATTATCTAAACATTAAACTCTATAACAAGTGAGTTCACCTGTATGTTCAGAATAAACTCTCATTACTCTGTAATCATTTTACCGCTCATCTGTCTTCTCTGTGAAATAACTCAGGCTAACCTAAAAGATATCTGAATGTCTGATCGTTTAGTTCTAGCAAAGAGATCTAACAAATAATTTGTTATTAAGCTGTGATAATAACTGATGAACTACAGGAATAAGATGTAATTTATAAACTGTAAGTATGAATCTAAATGTAAGTCAGTCATATCAAATTGATATTATTGTTGTGAAGTTAGAAGCAATGTAACATTTTATTAAAATCAAAAACCCAAGTTATATTTAAATAATTCTCTGCATGAATCTGTAGTGACCAGTAAATAAAATTCTTCATACTTGTCTCTGTGTTTTAATCCTGCATTGACTTTACTTCAAATGCAGCTGAACTGTAACCCCAAAGCCTTTGAGGTTATGAGAACTTCAAAGATTTAATAACTTATCACACATTCACCAACGTCAATGTCCAAGCTGTCCAAAACTTTTTGTGATTCCTCTGTAGTCAAACTAAACTTCAAATATCCTCCACTAATTCTATGCCCCAACCCCCCAAACTTCTGTCTGTGTCAAAGTGAAATGCCCTCCGTCTGGAGAAGAGACGGAGGCCGGGGGGGGGGGGGGGGGGGGGGGGGTGAGAGGTGGAGGTGAGGCTGTCAGCAGTGGCAGCACCTGGCTGTGGAGCAGCCTTGATCAAGGACCTGGATTGGACATGAACATAGAACGCCCGTCTCCACGTACCGCTCAGCCCGTGACACTGTTACAGGACAGGCTGACAGACAACGCCTTAACTGTCTCTCTGCCCGGCTTTGAATGTCCTTTAAAAAATAGGCAGGTATAGGAGAGTGGAGGAGACGGAGAGCAGGTCGTCCTTCTTTTTTTGTCTTCATGTTGACAGGTCAAAGACAAGTTCCTCTCAGTTTGGTCTTTGCACTTTCCTTTCCCCCCTTTTGGTGCCAATCCCCTTTCCTCTGTCTCTGTTTTACTGTTTCACTTTGTCTTTCTTTCATGCCAAAAAGAATGAGCTATAGTCACACAACATGCAAGCACACTAAGCCCTTTCCATCCTGCTCGGTTACATGCAGCCAGCTATGTGCTGCCTGCCTCTGACCTCCTCTGTCCTCCTATCCCTCCATCCTCTAACCCATCCACAGCATGCTTTTTTGTGTTGCTTCTGTTGGGGGATTACTTTTCACAGAGGGAGGGAGAGAGGTGGAGAGCTGGAAAGAGAGAAGAGAAGGTCCAGAAAAGAGCCCTAAAATAACTGTCATGCAAGTGGACAGGCAGTGATTAAGGATTTAACTGATCATCCCGGGGCTGACAGTGAACCAGCTATTATCTAGCAGGAATCAAACGCTGCTCAAAGCCCTGGGAGGCTCTCCGCGCCTCTCAGCATCTCTCAGCTCCTCTCAGAGGCCTGGCCAACATGAAAGGAGACGTCAGGGTCTGGCAGCTGACAAGCCTGGAGAGGGAGAGGGAGAGAGAGAGAGAGAGAGAGAGAGAGAGAGGAAGGGAGAGACGAGAGAGAGAAAGAGGGAGAGAGAGAGTAAAGTAATGAGATCTTTATTTTGGCCGTTACCTCAGGGACTGTTGATCTGTGTTGTGGTGATGTGCAGCAGAATACAAAGACCCACTCTGTTTGTTTATATGGGAACGCTGTCTATGCGCGCATGTGTGTGTGTGTGTGTGTGTGCGTGCACGCATGTTGGACGTCACTCAAAATTAGTGGAGTAAAAGTCATTCATTAATCTTGCAACGCCTAACAAATGACAGGAAACTAGATGCTACCAGATGAGTCAATGAATAACCAGATGGATAAAAGTAAATCTTTATCAATACTGTGGTGAGAACATAATTATAGTTAGGAGGACATTAGTGAATTGGTGTGTGTGTGTGTGTGTGTGTTTGTGTGTGTGTGTGTGTGTGTGTGTGTGTGTGTGTGTGTGTGTGTGTGTGTGTGTGTGTGACAGAGAGAGAGAGAGAGAGTGTGTGTGTGTGTTTTATGTTGGTGTGGTTTTACTGTTTGTGTTCTTCTTCATCAAAGGCATTTCCATGACACTAGAGACTTTACACTTGATCCTCCTGCTGATCTCCCCACTGAAGTGCGTGTGTGTGTGTGTGTGTGCGCGCGCGCGCGTGTGTGTGTGTGCATTGCCATGCTGCATCATGTTGTGGTGCAGTCTTTGCACTGTAGTCCTTCAGCTTTACTTCCCCTCATGTTATACATAGTACAGTACGAGCGCTATAGTGTCCGCTGCATTTGATATAATGCACCAGCGCCTGGACGATAACAGCAAAGGTCATGAGAGACTCAAAGGTGGCGCTCAAATCTGAAGTAAGATTTACCAAGGGAGTACTACCCAAACCCAAAGATCCCTCACTTTGTGATGAATCACTGTCTGTTAAAGTTTTAAACATGACATCACTCAGAAACACAATCTGTATTCAGATGCAACATTCGAAACTCAGCGTCATCACAAAGTTATTTAACAGTAACATTTCTCATTAGAAATAGTGTTATAAGCTAGTTTCGATATGAGAATAATATTAAGAATTTGCATGAAGAAAGGATGCAGCACTGCGGTATGCACATTCAGTTTTATTGTTACGAATCTTAAACTTTTTGGGATCAGTAAAATTTGTCGTTTGCCTTTTATTAGACAGTTGACTTTGAAGATATAGAAGGAAATGTTGGGAGAGACTTGAGAGGAGCATTACACGCAGCGAAGGTCTTCACTCAGAATTAAAGTGAGAAACACCCCAGCCAGGTGAGATAACAGGTGAGTTATCAACAACCACAGAACATGTATATGTGTGCATGTCGATCTAGAAAACCAAATTCTGAAGTTTATTGATATCTGGAAATTGTTTCTCTGTAAATGTTTACAGAGCTGCAAAATATCTGTCCATCTGACCTGCAGTCAAGAAAGCGCTTCCAATAAATGAGATGTTGAGGGAAATGACATAACTTAGTTCATGACAGGAATTTATTGGAAAATATCCCACTAGAACAAATATCAGAAGTATTTTTAGCTGCGTCTGGACTCAATGACATAATCGCCTTCCATTAATACAATTTTCCCAACATGCCGGGACCACTGGTGGCCAAGGTGCGAGCATCCTTCACATAAGATGCCACTTTTCCTCTGTATCGGTTTCTCCTGTGTTCTTCACACTATAACAGCACTGCGTGATCCCATGTAGCAGCCTTGAACTTGGTACTTCTAATTTCTCAGTGTGTTCAAGGACCACTGCGTTTTCTGTGCTTTAGCTGCAAGAACACACACACACACATATACACACATGCATGCACATACCCGTACACACAAGCTCACTCGCTCATGCAGAGATGAGTGCTGTGTTCCTTCCTGAGGTCCCTTCACACATTAGACCAGCTCTAATAATAAAAGGGAGAGGAGTCAGAGTGGATCCTTTGAGTGTTCAGTTGAGGGCGGGTGACCCACTTATCCATTCCTCAGGCTTTGTCTGGGCCTCTGGGTTAACCCACTTACCCACTCCCCAGGCTTCTGCCAGGCCCTGGAGTGAAGGCCGGCTTCTTTTCTCATCAAACAACTGCTCTTAATAAAGGCCAGGGGCTGGGGAGCCTGAAGCCCATGGAGCCCTGCATGTGTGTGTACGTGCGTACACAACAGTGCACTCATCAGCACAAAGCCCACTTACACGGTCCTCAATAGTTTTCTGCTCAAACAGGGAATTTGTTCTAAACCTTTATCGTCATTTGCTGTATTTCTGCTCATGTGACTTTTCTGTAATGGTTTATATGTGTTTTTGTGTGTGTGTGTGTGTGTGTGTGTGTGTGTGTTTCTTCGTCTGTGTGTCTGTATCTGTGTGCATATCAGCTTAGAAATCTTGCTCTGTCTTCTCCACCACCAAACTGCATTTGCATTTTAATTATGTCAATGTTTGTTCAAAAGCATGACAGGCGCTCAGACATGACAAAATGGAAATAAGGGACTTAAACTGGGGAATTACAGCCCATTCGCACATGTTTTGTGCGATGCTAACATGATGTACATCCCAGTGTCCCGCATGTGAAACCCTGCTTTTTCACGCCTCTTAATCCTGCTGTCGGGGTTGCAGAGGACACTTGCTCCGGGGAACCTGAGCGCTTTCAGGAGCACGGGAAGGAATTTATTGTCTGTCATCAAATTTGCTACGTTCTTTTATTCCAAATAGTTTTGTATCTTTTCTTTAGTCTTCATCCTCAATCCTCTTGCTGAGCTGTGCAACTTTTCTGCACAGTGGCCGGTATGGCAATTGCCACGTTGCCTCATTGTCTTACGAAAAGTGAGATGAGAAGATCAGCTTCATCTGCAGGGGGACACAGCTAGCCGGGCACTGTTCAAACTGAAAAATATGTCTACCCTCTGTTCCAAAGCTGACTAAATAATACTGAGCAGAGATGACAGGATACACTGGGTAAAGTTTGAGAACCAGTCTTGCTTTTTTTTTAAAACTCTTTATCTCGGAAAGAAGAATATTTCCATCCAAAAAGGTACTCCTTTAAAAACATCAGCGTTGAGTGACCCGACCACAAGAAGAACATGTCTCTTGGTGAGGTGTAGGGTGTTTAACTTCTTGTTCTAATTTTGCGATAAAAGCGCTGAAATATACGTCTGTGGCACGTCAAAGCTTAGCGCAAGCACAAAGGACGGATCAGAAAGCGCATAAACTCTCTCAGTTAGGTCAGTAACGCATCAATATTTATCTAATATATCTTAAGTTTGCAACATTAGCCATCATGAGTTTCCTGGTCTGGAGCAGAAACCCCCCCGCCTATTTCATGGAGGACATTTTGACATACTGTATGTCATAATAGGAAAAGCACAGGTGTAAATAATAAAATGAATGATGGTAAAATTCCATTTAGCTGCTTCGGTTTCAGGGTCCTGGTATTGTTCATGTTGGCCCGCTGTCACACTGTCATGGCTTACTGGGGCTCTTGAATAGAACCGAGACATTGTTAATGTTATTTGTAACACCTGCTGCTGTGGGGGGGGGAAATCTATTGAGCAAGGGAATGTTTTATTGGTTAAGAGTCAACTTTTTGTTTGTGTTATATCGTCTGTCAAAAGATTTCTTGCTTCAGAGAGAGTACACAAAGTTCCTCTGAACTCCTGACACGTTACCTATCCCCTTCACTCCCTCCCCTTTATCGCTGCCTGTTTTTTTTTTTTTTTTTTTTTTTTATATCTCCTTCCCTCCTCCTCCTCCTCCTCCTCCTCCTTCTCCTCTGTCTCTCCAGTGAGTGGCAGGGCCAGGATGGTGCTTCTGTTGTGTGTAATAAATGCTGTTGTATTGAGCCCACAGGGAAACCCTACTCTCCTCTCCCAGCCATTACTGTCTAATGGCCAGATGATGGGAGAGACACACACAGAGCCTGTCACAGACAAGCTGATATACTGCCCCTGCTATGTGTGTGTGTGTACATGCGTGTGCACGTGTGTGTGTGTGTGAACATGTATGCGTGTGTGCATATGTCATATAGAGGCTGATATACCACCCTGGCCCCTGGGCAGAGGAGGGGGGGGTAACAGCAGTAACTCACTCGCAACCTGATCAAGCAGTGATAAATCTTCTGAAGCCATCCTGTTTCCTGACACTCACACACACACACACACACACACACACACACACACACACACACAGTCACACATAGCTCCACCCACTCACTCCCTCTTACCCACTGAACCCTTAGGGCGACATTGAAAAGGATACGTGCATCACTTAAACTGTCCCCTATGTGCATTATATTACAGGAGAGATGTTATGGTTGTGACTCACTGGAGGTAGCTTAGATGTTTCTTTTCTTTTTTTTTTTTTCCCCAGCCATATTAAAAGTTTTTTTTCTTTTAACCTGAGATATAAAACTCACTCTCACCATTATCCTTTCCTCTTAATCAATAGATTTTAATTGGATAATGGCCGCTCCTGGTGAAGTAAAACACGCTTTTGCTGTCAGTTAATGTCATTTTAACAGTTCGGAAAGCCTTGCTCCTCCTTCTGAGCACCAGAGATACTTTCAACATTATAGCCATTGAATAGCGGTTGTGATGAATTGACTAAAGGCTGGTGAAATTGTGTCTGGTGCTCAGGTGGTTTAAAGATCTCAATCTTTCCTCATGGCTAAATTTTGGGGAATGTATCGATGTTATTCTGTACTCCAATAATGCTCAAGGACAAACAATTTAAGGTGCTTTAACCAGTTCTATTCTTTGTCAACAGTTATTATTATTTTTTTATTTTTTATTTTTTAGATTTCTGAAAAGTATTTTTGAATACTGTTGCAGGGATGTTCTTTGTATTTTGGTTGGGACAAGATAATAACAGCCCCTTTTAATTAGGACTTATTTGTGTCTGCTTGAATATTTTATTATGTGTTGAACTGAGTTTGGGTGAGTAAAACTGTTTAAACTTTTCAAGCATTCAACCTGTATTCAGTATTTGATCTTGTTGTCTTGCTGAATGCCAAAGTGTCCTTAATGAATTCCAGACTTGGAATTTAGACTTCTTTTGTGTCTGGAGCACAGTGGCTGTCAATAAATTTTTATTAATGTGTACATGCATGCAAGCACATGCATGGCCATATACACACCACACACAGAGACACACACACACACACACACACACACTCGTGCACACGCACACACATACAGCTTCACAAACACTAGAGGGAATACAAGGACTGGACAGTGCAAGGACACCAACCCACTTCAACTACAATCAGACCAACCTTGAGAGGCACTGGTCCTTTCTCCTCAACCAAGCTTAAAAAATAATTTGAATACCTATATAACACGGAAATTTGCTTGCTTTGAATGGCAAAACTCATAAATACCCAAACATTTTTGATTGCTTTCCTTTAAAACCTTGTCTCTAAAGATAAACATTGAAAAGCTTTTTTTTTTTTTTTTAAATTCAGGCTTGACTTATTTTACAGCACAAATTGAGGCTGTTTAAACCAACCCCTTCGAAGAAACCAATTGTGCGACCTGACAAAGGACTCGCTGCTTTTTATTACTCAAATTGTGGACACGCATACAGGCGCATAGACACGCTAATACACTAACAGAAATCCTGCATCCACTTGAAGATTGAAAATTGACATAGAACTCAGTATGTGATTTTTCTTTTTCTTCTTAAATGTAGATATCTTTGTACGTCTTTATTAGTGCCGGTAAGCATTTTATATTTACTTTGCCCGCTGTGGCTCTCACATTTTGTTTTCTGATGAATGGGTCCAAACAACGGACACCCGTGCCTATCTCCACCAGTGACACATGAAATTAATTCAGATCGTAAAGAAGATGTGAGTCGCCGTCTGGGGTCAGATGTTCGTGCGTGTGTGTGTTTTTCTCTGTCTTGCCTGCGACAGTCTTCCGTCGTAAAGCTCCTGTCTTACCTGAGGATTAGGTGGATCAGACATTGATTGACAGATCCTCCTTTTTTTCCCTCCGCCCCCTCCCACCTCCTCCTCGAGGAACGCCGTGTTTGGGGTTACAGAAGAACACAGGCGTGAAACCATGACTACAACACACCCGAGACGGACTCCTGAAACATGAGGTCTCTTTGAATTTGTGCACCGTGTGTGTTTTTGTGTAAATTATTGCACTGTGTGTCCAAGCATATGTGTGTGTGTGTGTGTGTGTGTGTTTGCTCATGTGCATTTATATGTGTATGTGAGAGTCTGTGTGCTGGTAAAGGAAGATGAAAGGTGTGTGTGTTGAGCCCTGCTGTCAGTCCCTGCCATGTTTTACAGCCCGTCCGCTCTGCACAGTGATTAGAGCTGTCGACTCTGATGTGATGACATGGGCTGAAACCACAGCAGGGGAGTGAGAGAGTGAGAGAGACGGGGTGGGGGAGAGAGAGAGAGAGAGAGAGAGGGAGAGAGGGAGAGACAGACAGCGATAGGCAGTTTGGGGGTCAGTTGGAGATCAGAGTGAAAGTTTGAGATGGAGAGAGAGAGAGAGAGAGAGGGAGAGTTTAAGAGGGAGAGAGTTGACCTTGACAACAGCTGCTGCAGCAGCTCTTAAAAGTGCGGGCCGACGCAGGGCCGCAGCCGTGATGGTTACAACATACAAGTCACTACCTGCCACTGTAAAGCTCTCAGCCCACCCATTTACTGAAAGTCAGCATACAGGAACACCTTGTATGGCGGAGAGCGGACAGACCTGATGATATACAGGTGGTGTGCTGTGTAAATGCATTAGCCTTTTAGAGAATACATTCAATGACAGCTATAAGAGAGAAGGAACCCAGATTTTTTTTTTCTCCTTTATATTTACAAAGCTCTACTCTAAAGCCGCAAGGAAGCCGTGCACATAGTTGCGGACACTTCTTCACATACGTGTACTTCACAGGCGCTCCCCCTTCCCTCTCTTTCACCTTTAGTGTGCCCCATTTCCATATGTTCTTAATCGGGCCAGAGGGAGGGGAGAAAGAATTGACGAGGCAGGGAGGGAGGTGGGGGGGCACTACTCAGGCCCTGTTTGGTTTAATGTCTGCTCCTGCTCTAATAGAGGATAAATAAACACTGCTCTGTTGTGGGGTGCGTAGCTCCTATGGACACACACACACACACACACACACACACACACATACAGACACACACAACCCACCTTCTGGTTGCGTGGCCAGTCAAAGCTAATACAGCAGAAAATGGCTTGCTCCCCTGTCCGCCCCATGTGCTGGTGCTGTTATTACTGGAGCCTAATAAGGCCCAGATGCCTAATATTAGACGTAATCTGTCAGAATAGTTTTGTTTATGTAATTTAATTTTTCCAGGCAGTTGTTTCCAATTAGGTTGTTTAAAAGTTTTAATTGAATTAAATGGGAGATATCTCCATGAAGAGAAATGGCAAAAAAAAAAAAAAAAAAATAGAAAAGCAGGGCCAGGGCCAGGGTAGACATGTGGGAACAATGCTGTTTTGGCCTGTGCGTGTACATGTCTATGTGTGTGTGTGTGTGCTCCATGATACACACCTATCATTACAGCTTTCCCATTATTGTCAAGCCTCTCAGAAGTGAGTGCTGTAGCGTCTATGGTAATTATGACGTTATGAGGTGGCAATTACATTGAAATGTGTTTGACTGTCAAACGCCCACTACAATGACATGTCAGCCTGCTGAGATGAGCATAAAATGGTTGAAATGGAGAGAATGAAAGAAATAATGTTGAGTGACTGCTTTGCTAAGAAAGTGACAGAGGAAATTCTAGTCAGGAAATAAAAGGCCCTGCATTGTGCAAGGTACTTGACCATTTAATAACCTTTGGTTATGACAACCTAAATGCTTACTTGTAACTTTTAACATGTAACTTTGTGTCGAAATTGCAGAAGTTTCCTGATTGCGGAATGCTGTTCATTGTGCGATTGCTTTCCTTGGCTGAGAACTACCCATCTACTATATTTAAAGACACTGAATTGTGAAAATTTGAAGAATGTCTTGCCCCGAACCTCATCCCATTTGGACTCAGTACACAGCCTTTATCGTCATTCTCCTTTGCAACCACAAGGGGCACCGATGAGCACGTATGAATGAGTCCTGCAGCTCGTGCCTGAGGCGTGACTGTAGTCCATGCAGTGTGTGACTTATGTCGGAGGACGTGATGGTGAGTGTGCTCATCTCTGTTTATGCAGCGCCTACCCACTGAAAGTATGAAAGAGTTGCAAGGTTACAGCCTGGGAGAGGGGACGTGGGGTGGGTTGTGGGACTGTGTGTGGAGTGGAGGTGTTTAGGAGGGGGGGAGGCGTGGGTCAACCTGTCATAGATCCCGAAGAAAGAAAAGGCAAGTGCGTATTAGAGAACATTCCAGAGGTAAAAAAGAGAGGAAAGGGAGAAAAAAGAAAGACAAGGATCCCTTCAGCAGGCAGGGCAGTGTTGCGTGACTGGTGTTTCATAAACACACACACACACACACACACACACACACACACACTCACACATGCACCAAACAGACATCGCCCAGCTATGAATTCTACCCTGATGTGTTTTCTCTCACTGGTAACTTTAGTATGGATGATTTAACGCTTAACTGCAATCAGTGTTAAAGCGTTCCACAAGGCTCACTCAGACATAGCTGCTGTGTGTGTGTGTGCCTCCCCCAGCCATAACAGACTCCTGGGCTGTTTAGAGAGGCTGGCTACAATGCGGAGGACAGATGTGGAAAACCCCTGGCTCTGCAGACAAGGGCCTCCTTCATCCCTCCTTCTCCTGTCCTTCACTAAGACGGAGGGACGGAGGGATGGAGTTACTGAACTAACTTCCTGGATTACATCAAACACCCCTCTGCATGCAGGGCTGCCGAACCTCCCACCTCCTCCCTCTCCTTCTCTGTCACTCTCTGCCTCTCTCTTTCTCTCTGTCTCTTCCTTTGCAGGGAGTCTACCTCTCCATCCAGACTTTGCTGTGCACGCACACACACACACACACACACACACACACACACAGACACCACTGACTTTTCTGCCCTCTTTGTGCCGAGCTGTGTGCATGTGAAGTGAAGTGGATGCATGTACTTGTGAATGTGTGCTCGGTTGCGCTGTCTGTCAACAAAAAAAACAGTTGAATTATTAGGACTTAAAATGAGAATGAAAGTACACAGCTGCTAATAAATCATGAACATAAAACATTCTGGGGAGGAAAAAAACAGCTACAAAGGTAGAAAAGTTTTACACAACCAGGAGAAGAGAAAGTTTGCTGTTTGACAAGGGATGCTGTAATTGAGTGAGTTGAAGCATTAAGCAGCAGGTGTTTGTGCTGTGTAGAAGGCATGGCCAAGGCAGCGAGCTGCAGAGGGCAGTCAGTAGCCACTGAGCCACGGAACAAGTTGGGGATAGGGATTGGCTGTTATCTGCCCAGCCGTCTGCAGCTGTATTTACCGCCTTTGTTTGTTGTTCCCTAAGCAGTCGGAGATATGTGTGTGTGTGTGTGTGTGTGTGTGTGTGTGTGTGTGTGTGTGTGTGTGTAAGTGTGTGTTTGCTGTTCCCTGTGCGGCCTGGGGAGGACTGGGAATTTTCTGTGTCAGTGCGTCGGAGGATTTTGGCTGGAGCTTTGTTGATCCTGTCTTTGTTGATCCCGTGTTGTTGTAGCAAGGGGAGCAAGAAGATTGAGGCATTAGCCATGGCAGCCAGGACTTAACCCTCTCCCTGCCCCCTCTCTGCCTTTACCCCACCCCTGAGCCCGGCCACTGGGCAGGGCCAGACACCCCCTCTGACCTATCCCAACTACCTACTAACTCCCACATAAAAACAGAGCAAAAATGCTCTTGGTTCCCCTCTTGGTTTTGTGTCATGCTCTCTGAAGCGAGCCAGCTTTCAATTATTGCCTCTCTGGTTCACCCAGGCACCAGTGGCCAGAGGTGTGTGATGCTGATTGTGTGTGTTAACGCTCAGTTTGTTTGTGGCTGTGAGCCAATTGATCCAGGCACCTTTTTGCTTGTCTGACTAGTTAAGAGATAACAAGTTGTGT
This sequence comes from Protonibea diacanthus, assembly GCA_028641955.1. Lineage (NCBI taxonomy): Eukaryota > Metazoa > Chordata > Actinopteri > Sciaenidae > Protonibea > Protonibea diacanthus. The sequence goes on along the minus strand of CM053978.1, from coordinate 4,952,223 downwards.
GCGTGTATGTTTGTGTGATGTGAGATAAAGCCTCTGCTTCCATTAAACTGCACTTCTCCCCATCTGATGGGCGCCGCAGCCTTGGCACTGTGTTTTTGGCATCGTAAATAGACATACATACAGTGACTTGTTTCGGATTGACTAATTTCTCAGCCCTCTGTGAGCTGTGACCTATCCCTCTCTGAGCATCCTGAAGGTCAGGATAAAAAGTGGTCCATGGAAAGAGTAAAGTGGAGTGCAGGCAGGCTGGACGCTTTAGCTTTTACAGTGTGACCCTGCAGTTCCAACCCAGCAGTGGAAGACACACTGCTCTGCTCTGCAGGAAATCCTAATAACACAGGAAAAGAAGGAGAGAGCGAGGAGGAACTTTTGCACCTCGCAGTTTAGGTTGCATGATTTAGCATGTTAGTACAGAACAGAGTGGAGAAGCTTATTTTTAAGAGAGAGAGAGAGAAAAACACAGTTTTTCTCTTCTGTGTGATACTGTGTGTGCAACATAGTGATGTGCAGTTTAATTAAACTGTGACCAGAGGCCAAAGCACATCAATCCACCAGGGTAAGTCCAGACAGGTGCAAGCATATGTGCATATTTGTGTCTTTTAGTGTTTGCAACATTGCCCGGGCTTGCCAGAAGTATTCTCTGTGTATTACCTACAAACATATCTTCAGGGGTGCTGAAACTAATCTGCTGATCATTTTCTCGATTGATTGATTAGTTGTGCGACCAGAAATTGGTTAAAAAAAAAAAAGCACCCAATCCAAATATATTCAGATTACATGTCATAGAGGACTAAAGAAACTAGAAAGATATTCACATTTGAGAAGCTGAATCAGAGAACTTGAACATTTCTTCTTAAAAATGACTCAAAACACTGAATTATTCACAGACAGCTCAGTGGATGACTAATTGATTAATCAACTACTTGTTGCAGCTTTAGTATGTAGCAATGAAAATATCTTTATTTAAGTAAGTTATGCCCTGGAGAGAAAGAAGTCATGGTCTGAATCAAAACCGCCATTTACCACACCTGCTAAAGCAGAATGTTTTTTTTATTATCCGTTAACATTAATTTATCACAAAGCACAAACACTTGCTAAAAAATATTCTATATGACAGCAAAGATATTAAACCACATGCCAGCACAAAGTGATGACTATGTCACCGCATGGCGCTCGTTTCAAAGTATTAGAAAGTAGAAATATTTGAAATCTGTGTCAGCGTCTGCATGTTGCATATCTCACCCTCTCCTCTTTCAAATGAGCTTCCTCGCTGCGGTTCTTCCTCTCTGCCCGACAGACACAGCAGTCACCTGCAAGGGATTACCGGGGTGTGGAGGTGGCGGGTCGCTGGTTATTGTGTGTGTTATTGTTATTTGTGTTGCGGGTGGTTGGGTGGTGTCTGGTGGGTGTTCAGCAACCTACATAGTTAGTCTCTATTGAAACCTTGACCTGGCTGACTCTGACTCTCTCTCTTGCTCAGGCTAGTTGGGTTTATGCTCATCTTTTCATAGACATCATCTTCAGCAGTCCACAGCTGCGTTTGACGCACTTTGTTTTCATGCAGAACCAAGTCACAACTCGTGGCTCTGTTCTGACTTTGAAGGTTCGTCTCCTGTATTGTTTAATACTTTTTAGAATTTTTCCATCATCTGTTTCTTTTTTTTGTATTGTGTGTGTGTGTGTTTTTTTTATATATATATATTTCACAACATCCCCATTATTTTGAAAATCACATGGCATTACAGTACAATTACGGTGAAGCACTGGTTGGCAGTTTAACTCTTAGATCTCAGACTCCCTCCAACAGCGCTCTTACATGTACGCAGCATACACTGTGATGGATAAACAGCTTGTAAACAGGTAGCAAAATGAACAGGTATAAACTGTAGGTGTGCAGGTGTGGTTCATGCTGATTCACTGTCATGTCTCACTAGGACACTTGAATAAAATCGTTAATATTTTATAAGTAACGTGGTACCTGTCATTCTGTGGGAAACACAGTGCTTTTCTTACACACCTATAGGCTACTACATTTCTTTGGACATTATATTTGTCGAGCAACTCACTCACACTCACACAAGTCTTTTGGAACGTTTGCTTCCTGTGAACTGTTTTATTTGCTTTTCTGGCTGGTCACAGAAATTGTTACTTTTGTTCATGTACTGTAAACACTGGCGGATGGCACCAATTGTTATTCCCATCTCTTTCTTTCTGCCTTAGATATTCTGCAAGGGAATAGTTCAAGGTTGCTGTTTTGATCTACTCTTGCCTTTTGTCGTGAGGCTCAGTGAAAAATCACCTCCGTACACCCAACAAAGTTCTGGAGCACAGCGAGGGAGCGCGAGAGACAGAGAGAGATCATTTTTAAAGCTTAATTTGACACGGAAGTGTGGGCATTACCGCGGAAAACAAAACAAAAGACGAGGAAAGTGAAGAGAAAACAGGTATTCAAAAAGACAGAAAAGGTGTACACTTTGTCAGTGTGTGCGCAAAGGACTGTCAGGTTGGTTAGATGACAGTGGTGTGTGTGCTTTAATGTGTGCTATGTGGGAAAACCAATCACACAAACAAATTAATTAGTCTCCCCCAGCAAAGGGGTTTGATAAATTGAGCTGCTCATCTCTCCCGCCACCTCCCCGCCTCCCTCCGTCTTTCTCCGTTTCCCCCCTCTCACATTTTATCCCTCTCTCACTTCCCCCTTTTTTTTTTCATGTCCTGGTCTCTCCTGTGCAATAAACAACTCATTACATTGTCCGACTTTTAATTGTATTTGTCCATCGTCTGTCGTGTTCCTGTTTTGCGTCGTCTGTCTTGCCGCATGTTTTGCTTGCATCGTTGCATGTTCCCACACACGCATGCACACGCAGCGTCCTGTGTTTAAGCCTACAGGAGGCCCCTTAGTACTCCCAGGCTTATTCTCACTCATCCTGAGTGGCTTATTTAGGCCTCCATGCCGCACGGCTACACTCCACCTGCATTTAGATTAAGTAATATGTTTTAATTATTCATATTTCCTGGTTTTATTAGCCCACTTAACTGCAATATTATTCCCGCAGTTTGTCAATGGGCACTCTATATACCCATCACCAGGACTAGGAGCAACTTGAACAACAGAAATGTGCAACGGACACACAAAATGTATTCATGAGTTTTTTTTTTTCCCCGTGTGGATGCTGGAGGCTGGAATGAAGACTGTGTCTCTATTCAATTATCACACTCAGTCACATGCACGCACACACACACGCAGACACACACACACTCGCACACGGAGGCGTTAAGCAGTGTGCACTCATTAAACACTCTCATTATACACAGGAGGAGATCCCTGCAGGTGCAGTTTACCAGAGTTTAGTTCGTTTCCTGCTCCTCCTCCTCCTCCTCCTCCTCCTCCACCTCCTCTTCTCACACCTCTCTTTCTCTCTCCCCCTCTGGTCTTCTTCCGGCGTTGTTTACCTCACAAACCAAAAACTTAACCCCGCAGGAGTGTGTCATTGTGTGTCCGGTGCGAGGAGTGGGGCTTTCTGACCCCTCTCGCGTTCGAGATCAGCGCCTGGTCTGGTTGGTGAACGTGCAGCAGGTGTATTAACATTTTATGAACCACACTGGACATAATAAAAACCCAGCAAACACTTGAACACGGCAACATCAGATCTTTATCACTACTTATTTATTCTGTTTTGCACCTCTCAATGCTGCTGCCATCTAATTTAAAGGCCTTTCCGCTGGTCGAAACTTGATTATTCATATGCTAAAGTGAGAGAGTCTCTGAATGGCTGTTGAGCGGTATTATTTTAGGCAGCTGAATGTTTCTTTGTGGCAAACCTCTCATTTTCTCTGCATGCTCATAGGCTTTCATACTTCTCTGATTGACATGCACACAAAAAAGCCCTTTATACCTGACCCATTACAACTTCAGATGAGCCTGTTCAGAAAGCGTTAGGCCGTGCTCTATGTGCGAACGTGCGTGCATGTGTGTGTGTGTGTGTGTGTGTGTGTGTGTGTGTGTGTGTATGTGTGCGTACATTTGAGGATGTGATAATAAGGACAGAGAGCACTCTCAGCTGGTGGTTCTGTTCAAATAGTTTCACTGGACTGTGGCTACCTATGCACAGATACTTCTATTGTCTGTGCCCTGACAAAACCCTGCAAAAAATTTGCCTTTTATGTTTTATGGTCTTAGTCACGGCTCTGTCCCTCCCGAGGAGAGCTGATTTTATGACTTTCAGAGTAAAGAAATGAAAATTGCAGAAAAGTTCTAAATGTATAAAGTACACCTGAGTAGCACAGTGTTTTGCTACAGATTTTCTGCTGAGAATAAAAGAAGCATTGTGAGTGACTGACATTTCTTTGGTGAAATCAGTTTTATTTTCAGGTTTCAGCTCTATATTAATTCCATGTATACTCTGCTGTGCTCCATAAAGTTTAGAGAAGGAATGAACGCCTGAAATGTCTTTGTACTCCTACAGAGAGAGAGAGAGAAAAAAAAGCTGTCACATTTCAAAATTTAGAGAAGAGTCCATACCAGATGTTTTAATTAATTTACTGTAATTCATTCATCACTGTCCTGGCTTTTTTTCCTCTGCAAAGTGAAGAAATAATCCATTTGTCTCTGGTGTGCAGCACTGCAGTCCTTCTGACCTACTTTCCTTTTCTTTTTCCGCTCCCTGCTGCCATCTTCTTTCTTCAGTGATGATGGAATAAGTTTGGCATTGTTTTTTTGCAGTGGCCTCTCTGTCACCAGGTCGGTAAAACCGAACCAAACATCCTGGGTGGATTTGTGTATGTGTGTGTTTGTATGTGTGTTTACCTCCACTGTGGCCATAAATGCGTCTCCACCTGAAATAACTCGAGTGGTTCGATCAGGTAAACCAACAATGGTTTCAAGTATTTGTGAGAACAAGCAGGTTTTAACTTTAAAGTATAAAATGCAGGTGTTGGAGTACTTAAAAAATATTTCATTTCTTTCATGTTGTTTTCAGATTGCACTAGCAAGGCTTCTCTGTGAAAAATGCAGATTTTATATTTCCACTTATCTTTGATTATTCATAAGATTTGCAGGTATATTGTGCAGTCTCTCATTCCCCTGGTCTTGTTTGACCATGAGAGATACACATAAGTATGTTTAAGTGACAAACGTAGATCTAGCGATGCCCTCGAGCACAACAGCAAGTCAAACGCTGACGCTGGGATCGTAGAGTAAAAGAATAGTGTAATAAAAAAGTTGCACAAAGCTCGGTGTCACCTATAACTCATTCTTCACCTCACCCGCCTTTCTCATCTTTGTGATAATACAATCCAACAAAACTGGATTGAAAACTTCTCAGCTGGAAGGCTCAGGATGTCAGATGGCATAAAACCCCTGTTCCACAAAAACTAAACCCAGCAACCCTTTAGGTTCAAAGCAACAGACGCACTTCACATGACGCAATCATTTTGCATTGATTGTTCCAATTCTCAGTTGCATTCAGCTGTTTTTGTTCGGGGAGAGATAACATTCAAGGAGTGTGTGTGTGTGTGTGTGTGTGTGTGTGTGTGTGTGTGTGTGGGAGGGGGGGGGGGGGGGGTGCATATGTCGTGTGTGTGTGTGTGTGTGTGTGTGTAAAAGAGTGTTTGCAGAGAGATGGGAGTTGAGGAGGCAGCATCCCACTAGGGTTTGGATTCTTAAATATGCCTCACTGTCTTTTGTTAAATGTGATGCAATAGTGATGCAGGGCTGTGTGTGTGTGTGTGTGTGTGTGTGTGTATCAAACAATGAATGAGTGAGTTGCGAGTCAGTGCTGATGTCAGTCTATGTTTAAGGCTGTTTTTCAACCCGGAGGAAATTATAGGTTCTCTATTGATGAGAGAGGGAAACCCCTCCCCTCTCAACCTTGCCATCTTTCAGTGTGTATGTGTGTGTGTGTGCGAGTAAGTGCCTGTATGCCTCTGTACATGCACATAGATGTGTTTGCACATGTGCATGTGTGTGTGTGAGTGGCAGGCCTGCTATCTGTGCCATCACACGTGGATGTGCGTGTTAATAGAGAATGCCCCACGCTGCCACTGCCTTTGTTCACCAAGGACATACATATGCATGAAGCCTGTGTGCGTGCGTGTGTGTATGTGTGTGCATGGGGGGGGTTTACTAATTACTAGATTTCTATCATGAATATGTATGGCCGCATCCTTTATTATGGGATTGGCTTAAACACATCACACAGACGGACGAGTGGCAGAGAGAGAGGGAAAGCGGGGGTGAGGGCTTGAGAGGGGAGACGCCTCTTCAGAAAAAAAGAAGAGGTTTTCTGCTGCCATTGATTTGCACCTTCAACCTCCGCTGTGCATGTTTTTATTTATCAAAAATAATATTCATTAATTTTCCGACTGCGTCAGATATTTAATCATAACCATGTCCCCCTTATTAGGGTTCAATCCTATTACCAACCCGATGATGAAGAAGAAGTGCAGTGGACAAACCTTTTCTTTTTATTACCCATCCACTCGTCCCACATTGTTCGCCTGCATCAACCTTTAATGTTGTGTATTTTATCAGACAAAGCTTCAAGAGCTTTTTTTGATGGTTCTAAAATGTTTGGTGCTGACCTTTCATGTATTCATGTATATAATTAGATTTCTATTGCTGATGCATTAACATGTAAGCCGGATTTAATGATGTAGGTGGTCGATATGAAGCTAATTTTACCAATAATGCAAATGCGGCATCTGACCCGGTGCTCCAGAACCACAACAGCACCATGTTCAGTGTTTGCATGAACATAAATAATACATTCATTTACTTTGCAAAGACTTCTGGAATGTTAACGCTATGTTAGCCAGCGTCAGTAAGGCTGACGGGTGTTTTATAATGTGATCGTTCATTTCTTGCTGTTTATTTTTCAATGCTAGTTTGACCCTCCTCTTTTATCCGGACATTGCCACCTCAAACTGATAAGCTGTGTGACGTTAGATATGCGGAGAGTGAAACAGGATGGTAGAATCCCAAAGCAGACCACAGCAATGAAACTTCTAAAATGGGATGATGATGATGCTATTTCATACAACCAGCACAACAAACTAGTATTTATGGCATTGACTAGCGAGTTTAGCAACATTTAGACGCCTGGACTAATTGCACACGTCTCTACTGTTACTTTAACCTATGATAAAGCATCATATTTTTAGATAATATGATGAGCTATAATAATTTAGATAATCATATGTCTTGAATGTAAAATCTGCAAAATAACTAACTAAAGCTACTACACCACACAAAGAAGTATTAAAAAGTATTTAAAAATTAAGTACTGTACTTGAGTAATGTACTTTCCACTGCTGCTCATAGATTATTACAGATAATGTAGTCATAGATAGTCTTTCATCTGTTTGGTGCTGAAGATAAAACTGAAGCTTTCTCCGTCCACGAGCAGAGCGTTTAAGCACCGTGCCACTTCATCTCTGTCTCCTCTTTCCTCTCTCCGGTTTCCTCCTCTCCACTCAGCTCTTCTCTCCCTCGTCTTCACACACAATGCACAAACGGTCCCAATTTAAACTTACACTCATGCGATCTGACATGTATACAAAATACCAGGCATTAAGTATTTTTCTGGCTTGTATTGTTTTTCCACATGGACAAACTCAATTACAAGAGCCGTGTCTTTTGCTGTGAAAATCTTTCCATGTGAGAAGTGGAAGACAAAAAAGAGCAGAGGAAGTCATAAGAGACGTAAACAATGTACACAGAAGGTAACAGTGTGGGGTGTGTGTGTGTGTGTGATGCATCTGTGTTTGTTAGTGTGGCAGGAAGAAGACTTAGATAAATGAAAGCGAGGGACAGCTATTATCCACCTCTGCTCTCTCTCTCTCTTACTTTTTTGTCTCTTTTATTCTTTATATACTTCCTGCTTCTCTGTTTTGCTTCCACCTCCCTTCCACTCACCCCAACACCCGGAAATCGCACAATCAGAAGACTATGAAAGCTGCTATCTCTCTCTCCCCTCCCCTCCCCTCCTCTTCTCTTCCCTCCCCTCACCCCCACCAGAGCTATACCTCTGACAATAGTCTGGCAATCTGAGCAGAGCGAGGGAAATAAAGGAGCAGGACAGGTTTTTAAAGAAGAGAGAATGTCAACTGTCAGTCTGGCTGTGACATTGGAATCAGTGTAAGCCATCAAACTTCTATCCTGAGAGAGAGGAGAAAGAGAATGGGGAAACAGAAAGAGAGGGCGGCGTGTATTTAGCCGAAAGGAACAAGGGGAGAAAGGGCAGCATGAGTGAGTCCATGCTAGGTAAAGAGGCTGGTCATCCTTAGTTTGTCAGGGCTTGATTTGTCTTTTTATTCCAAAGCTGCTCTCAGCATCTCTCCACCTCGTGCAGGGGCAGGTGTGACGGGACTTCGAGTGTTTGAGAGGGCAAGCTCCTTTTGCATGGGAAAAGGTAGAGGTAGAGAGAGAGAGAGAGAGAGAGAGAGAGAGAGTAAGAGAACGAGGCGTTCAGGGCCGCGTGTGATTGTGAGCATTAACACAGACATCACAAGTTCCCAAAGTGAGAGAGGGCAGCGGGGTGCAGCAGGGCATTGAGCTGGAGAGAAAGAGAGGTTGCAGAGGAGATGAGAGGAGAGGAGGAGGAAAGGAAGAGAAGCGGCCGTGTTTGAAGAGAGCTGTTGAGATAAATCAGTATGTTTACGTTCTGGAGGAACAAAGTGTTCCGTTGGCAGAAGAGCACTCGACTGTCCGTTTCCCCTTGGACTGTTTTTTACCGGACCCTTTTGTGTGTGTGTGTGTGCGCGCGTGGTTTTACAGCAGTGTCATGGCCAACTCTTGTGCCATTAAAACTTGTCACCATTTAGGAAGGTCTTCCTCTTGTGGACAGTAGATTGAGTGATAGTGAAGTTCAGGTATGAACATGAAGAATGATGGCTACAGTTTCTGTCTTTGCAGACTGAAACCACCACAAACGACCAGTTATATGTGGCACACAGATTTTCTTTGACTGTGCTGTAACTGTGGGCCCACTGTACGGCATGTGTGTAGAGGTAGGTGTCTGTGTACTATAAAGGAGAGAGAGTATTTACTGTGTATTCTGGAGGTTTGAGGATATCTGGGGTGAAATTCAAGAGGTCCTCGTGCTTTCTGCTGGTGTCAGGTGTGTGTATATGTTATATAAAAGCACACTTTAAACTGTGTTTATGTAAATCTGATCTGGTAAATACTGAGGTTATTTTTTTAGCACTGCTTAAAACACTGAAACCAAGGACTGGATATTGAACCAAAACACTTTTTGAGTATGTACTAAACTGAAAGTGACTGGCATTGAACGCTTTTCCTAAAATACTTTTAACTTTATTAAAGGATATCTATTACTGAACACGTTGACATAATGAAAGCTGCTTTTCTGCACGATGGACAAAATATGTTTCACATTCAGATAATACATACACTGATAATGATATCTCTGCGATGATGCGTTTGGTATTGGTGCAGATGAAAAATGATACCCAGCGTTACTTTTAATATGTGCAAGACCTGTTCTGTTATTTAACGTGCGTGTCATTGTCCTAATTTACTTTTTTCATCCTTAAAAGCCTGTTTCAACTCACAGTCAGCACGGTGTCAACAAGACACTTACTGTTCCCAAAGAGCTGGAAAAAAACACCACTGACTGCTGCCATTAGACAGGTTAACAGTGTCAACAGCTGCTGACAAACACACAAACACAGAATATTGCATTACTATTGTATTACCAGACAGAGTTGGTGACAGAGAATAAAAAAGACAGGAGGACAGACAGGAGCTGACAGAACTTGAGCGTATCTCGTCCAGACTCTAACGTGTGTTACACCGCCAAGTGGAACGCCGCCGCAGCAGTGAATGATATCAAGCAAACAGACGAGGAGGAGAACCTTCTGTATCTCCTTCTCTTCTCGTCTCGCATCCATTGTCCTTACACATGGTTCGTCTATCAGTGTCCAAAGCGGTGCAGAGCACAGAGAGAGAAGGGCCATGTGGGGTGTGGTGGAAAGGGGATTTAAGCGCTCTTGCGTACAAGAGAGAGGAGAGAATGATAGCCATTCTGCTTTTATTATCTGGAATGTATCAACTTAATCACAGCTCCATTCTCCCTCAGTCCTCCCCTGGGCTCAGTGGGAGACACTGAAGGAAAATTGGAAAAGTATCACTGGGCTGGAGGTAGAGACGAGTGGAGATGGACAGAACAGGGGGATGGGGGCGTGCAAAGAGTAACTACCATAAAGAGAGGGGCAGAGAGACAGAGGAGAGAGAGAGAGAGAGAGAGAGAGGGAGAGCGGGGAAAGAGATAAACCTGTTAATTTTTCATGGCCAGCCGGTCGTAATCACAATGTTCGGTGCCCTTAGAGTCTTTAGAGTTGGCCAATTTGAGTGTGTGCATATGTATGTGTGTGTGTGTGTGTGTGTGGGTGAAGGAAGAGAGATGGATCGCGCTTCATTACCAAGACTTAGGGGACTAAACCCCCCCCCTTCAACACCCACACCCCAACCCCTCACACTCCCCTGTGTCCCTGCCTGACTGCCCAAAGTTATAATAGTCACTATCATAAAGACACATTATCCTCTGATAGGACTGCACCGTCTTAAGGCTATAAAAACACTCAAACTTCATTTATTTGCCATATATGGCCACTGATAGAACTAATGAACTAACGGGAAAGTGTCAGAGCAATCAAAAAGAATCCCGGATAAAGAATTTTTAAAGTCACCAATTTGAAAATTATTTGACCACTGGCGCAAAGTGTGCGAAGTGTGTGTGAGAGACAGGAAATACAGCCCCGCAGAGCCGAGGAGCACGTCGCATTCAGACACACTGTTTACTCTTCCCTTCTTTTTCCTAAATAGATATTTTGAGTGTGAACAAACTTAAACCTCAGAGGGACTACGGCAGTGTGTGTGTGTGTGTGTGTGTGTGTGTGTGTGTGTGTGTGTGTGTGTGTGTGTGTGTGAGATGAAAGATACGCTCCGTGCAGTGGTGCACTGTCAGTGACATAAAATACCTGGCACTGTATAAACAACATTGTTCTAGAACATGAGCTCAGTCCAGTACACACACACACACAAACACCGAGCAGGTTAATAATGACCATAATCACCCATCCCCAACACACACACGCACACACACACACAAACACAGTTTGGCAGCACATGGCCATGTAAGGGGAAAACCGCTGTGTGTGTTTACACTAAAACACTGCTTGTCTGAGTGGCTTTAGAGCCCAGGCAGAGCGGGCAGCCTTTTTAACAAGCCTTTAAAAAAAAACAGGCAAACACACACACAGAAAGAGACACATACACACAGCCTTCCCTTCCTCCTCTCTTCTTTTAAGCGTGTGTGAAGAGTCCTCTGTACGCTCTCATTTATCTGTAATCAGGTTGAGACATGACACAGTCCTGATAATCATGTATCAAATGCCCGTAGGTATAAATCATCACCTGTATGTTGCACTCTAAAGTGTGTTTGTGTCCCAGCGCAGGACACGTAAAAGAGTGTGTGAAGTGTCAGCTGTGGCTGCTGCTGCTGCTGCTGCTGACTTTGGTCCCCTCCATAGTGTGTGTCTTCATTACAAGCACTTGCCTCTGTTTCTTCCGCTGGGGGGAGTGTGTGTGTTTCTATATTTGCATGCTTGTGTGAGAGAGTGAGTGTGTGTGTGTGTGTGTGTGTGTGTGTGTGTGTATGTATATGTGTGTGTGTGTGTATCTGCAGGTCAGAAAGGCAGCATTTGTTCTGTGAAGGCCTATAAACATCTGCGATCCCTTTTAAGGGATTGTTTAGATTGACGGAACGGGAAAATAAACGTTCTCAAGGAGGCCGGCGCTCTTTACTGACAGAGAGATCTCTGCTACCAGCACAAAATGTGTACGTGTGTGTGTGTGTGTGTGTGTGTGTGTATTTGTGTGAGCCGAGCCTAAAATGACAGGTTCTTTTTTTGGCTGCTGTTTTGGTGATCAGAGTTTTTTTTTTTTTTTGAACCCTCCATGACCTTTCTCCTTCTTCTTCTTCTTCTCCTCCTGTGCCCTCCTCACTCACTAATCTAGCCTCTACCTCAGCACATTCAAACTCTCAGCGGCTCACACTTTTCCTATTTTCTCTCTCTCTCTCTCTCTCTCTCTCTCTCTCTCTCTCTCTCTCTCTCTCTAAAAGCATGGGTGTTGTTTCTACCCCACCCCCACCGGTTCATACCCCATGATAACTCTCCTCTCCTCACCAGCACAAACTTCTCCCCCGTCTCCTCTCTTTTTCATAACACTCCTCCTTATGCCGAGGAGTTGTTGTGTCTGGATTGCGAGCAACATGTGGAATATATCAAAACCCTCTCTGTCTTGCTCGCCCTCTCACTTATTCACACATACCCGTGCGCGCGCGCGCACACACACACACACCAGCACAGATCTGGTAGCGGCGCGCTGGTCTCCTTGAGAACGTCCAGCGTGAGGAAGTGGGGTGTCCGTCCAGCCGTGATTTAGGTCAGAGGGAAGCAGAGATGGGAGGCTTCTCTGCTCTCTGTTTATTTGAAGCAGGAGCCATTACTGCTGTCTCTGGGCCATATTTATACACAGACACAGAACAGACGTGCGCTGATACAGCCGGACTGCGCGCGTGTTTCTGTCTGTGCGCATTTGCGTGTGAGGGGAGGAAAGAAAGGGCATGCATATTATGTGACTCGGGAGGGAAATGTGTGTCTGTGTACAATGCACAGTAAAAATAAACTGCTGTGATTTGTGGTCTGGGCCTAATAGAGGAAGGGCCGGCACTTTTTAGCGGGAACAGTGTGCAGCGGTGGGCCTCAGCGCAGCAACATTAGGAGTCTACAGGGACTGCTGGCTTCACTCCAGTCCGGTCCCAACATGCTTGATTCACCTAATGAAAGACATCTAATCACCGAGCTGGGGTAAAATAAGCATAAGTCCATCTGCTGTGAGGAGTATGAGTTAAGGGTTTGCAGCAGAGTAAATAAAAGTGTCAGTGTGTGTGTGTAAGTGTGTGTGTGTGTGTGTGTGTGTGTGTGTGTGTGCGCTCCAGAACCGTGTGCCAGCAGCCAAGTTGTGTAGGATCTGCGTGGTGTAAACTAGTCCCATGGCGTCTATTGCCTCTCTGCCATTACTGCAGGGTTGCCGCAGCTTGTAAAAGCCTCGTTAACACAAAGACCTGCTCACATGTTAATTGGCTAATTGACTAATTAATTTTTGCATAAAGGCGTGCACAGGGAGAAAGGCTAGCTAATTGAAAGTGACTATAGGTTTAATTACGTGAAGAAAGGGTGAGGAGGAGGGAGTCGTGACGGTGGGAGGCGCAGATCTGTTGTTCTTTTTCACGGCGATTGTCTTACAGGTTCTCACTCATTATCTCATCGCTCTGATCTTACGTCACATCTTACCTGTCACATCCATCAGTTTACTTTCCTCTTGTTAACTATTACCTTACCGTGAAAACCCAAAACTCTACCTGACAGGACTGTTTCCATAAGCGTGAGAGAGATACAGAGGCTGACTGGGGGCCTTTGTGTGAGTGACAGCGATGCCAAATAAGAGATAAAAGCATCAAACAAATCTTATTTCTTATTGTCGTAAACATTTTCCAGGCTCCTCTCTCACCGCGTGTCGCTGAGGAATAATTCACTTATGAATGCCAAGCTGTTGAAGCAGAAACCACGTCAGGCCGCTAACCATCTCCGGTACTGTCTGTTGCAGAGAGACATCAGTGTGATCATGCATTCGCATCAACAGTAATCTAAGTCCAATTATTGAACAATATGTAAAACTGACACACACGTCGGGGGCTGAGACAGAGGAATGTACGAGTGAACGAATGTCTGTTAATTCAATTCCTACCCACCGCTCACTAAAACACCACCACAAATTAAATCGGCTGGGGGAGCAGACGGCTAACAAAGGAAATTAACAATGATGCTGCCTCTGTATTAGGGCATATGGATTCTCTGCATGTTTGCTGCGTGTGCGTAGCCGCAGCCTCGTGCCTCCGTACGCAGAGAGAGGGGGGAAAAAGGCCAGTTTTAATCAAGAAATCCATTCCACTTTTCTAACCCCTCTTCGCTTCTTGCTCCCCTCCCTCCATGGCAGGCTTGTGTGGAAACAGAAGTGCTAAATTACCCTGGAGCAGTCAGACAAAAACATCTTGTTGGGTTCTAAATTGCTTTGCATGCATATTAATTGGACAGAAATCCCTGCAGTGTATTTGGGTTTTGCACGAGCGTTTGTGTGTGACTTCATGAGCGTGTGCGTCTGTACTGTATCTGTATATGTACAGTATGTGCGCGTGTGTGCGTGTGTGTGTGTGCGTTGGACAGAACTGGTGAGCTATTATAGCTGCAACGGCTTGCAGAGATTTGGAGGTTATCTGTTTTTGTTGGTTAATTGTGAAGCTGATAGTATCGAGGGTCTGGGCCAATTCAAGTGGGCTTTCAGCCAAATTACCTCAGTAATCGTCTGTATTCAAGTCCCTGCTGGATGCTCTCACCAAGACAGAGCCTGGGAAGCCCTGAAGTTCAATGGAGAGGGGCAGATCTGACCCCAGCTTTAGACAGCTTACACTGTAATTGAAATGATATTGTTTTTCACACCATTATTGGATTGCTGACAAGATTTCACCCAAAATTCCATTTGTGGTCAATTTATCCTGTTTGTTTTTAATTAATGCGGGCAGCTAATGAACTCGGAGGGAATCTTGGCTAAATGATCAGAATTTCCTCCATGTTCGCTGTTATCTTTTAAGTAGTAGGCTTTGGAATTGGAGCATGAAATTGTTTGAAAGTAGGAAAGGAATTCACTTGGATGGAGTGCACAAACACTGAAGCCAATAAAAAAGCGGAAGGGGCATTGGATTCTGTAAATTTACATCATTCACTTAGACTCGAAATTTCATTGACTATGACTAAAGATTAATTTAACTTTAACTGGTTTACTGTGGCACAGACATGAAGGAATAACGAAATGCACATACCATGATCAGAGGTTGTTTTTTTAGTGTAGTTATATTAATTTGATTAACTCAAAAGTGGAGCACGTTGCATAGAAGCGGCGTCTTGTTTCCTGCTGTCTTGTCTTTCTCAAAGGTAAACCATCCTACGTCTATCCTTGTCCAGCTACAGTGTATTGACTATTGAACCCGCTGAATGGGTTTAGAAAGTATGCTGATAGATTGCGGAGGTTTTTTAAATATAAACTGCCTCAAATGATTCTCATCTTGGCTGTCATTATTCAGGAAATTATGAATGCATTTGTACATCTTAGATCTGAAAGAAAAAGATCAAGCATAACCTTGACAGGCAATTCCTTGATGTTCTCGTGACCCCTTTGACCTCTAACTATTTAGTTTCTTCTTCTCATCTTTCTCTCACTGTGTACAAAGACCCAAACATGTACATTCTGTGGTCACGCATAATGTCTGAATTAGCTGTAGCTGCGCCTTCACTTCAAACATTCATTTCTCAGTCACATATCTTTATAACCTACTGCTGACTTATAGAGCCAGCTTCTTCTGTAAATGTGTTCATGCTTGTGTGCGGGTGTGATTGGGGGATTGAGACCAGCAAAGTGGATTGAGACCGTAAAAAGGGCAGCGCGGGACACAAAGTGGTATTAAAAAGGCGATGCCCCTGTCACAGCCTCCACTTAAACCACCTCTAGACAGGAATTAGAGTGTTGAGAGTGCACAAGGTGGAATAAAAATCTGCAAGTCAACGTTCGGCCTGTTTAGTCACCAGCAGGCTTGGCAGGAAACAGACTGAAGGACTGAAATCCTTTCCATGAGTTTTTTCAAAAGAAGTTGTCATCATTGTCTTCATAGTGTGCAATGCAAGACTCCAGGCCATGAATCCCCAGACAGTGACCTCATATCTCACCCCCCCCTTAACCTCCAAACACACACACACAAATAGTCAATCCACCCACCCACACACATATTCCTTTTCTGTATTTCATTTCTTCTTCTTTTTTTTTCTTTCCACATCGCAGTCTGTAAACTTCTTCGTGTTTGTGAGTGTGTGAGACAGGAACTCATACGCACGCACATAAACACAAACGCGCACCACGGCAGACAAGTAAGACAAGATGTCACGGTATTTTAGCAGTCATTTAGTTTTTGCCATTCCAATCTGCCGTTGAAGGTTGAGGTAATATTCTGCTGAACACACAAACAAAATGCGCAAAAGAGACAAACACACACCGAGCGCGGTGAGAAGCTGGGAACATAAACACTTAACCCTGGAAAGATTCAATGATGGCGGATAAAAGAGTGATTTGTGTTCTGCTAAGGGGAAAATGAGTAATCCTATCATTCAGCGTGACATGCAACACAACACGCCGCATCAGTCACAGACACACACACACACGACACTAAACACTGCCTATCAGGATGATAAAAGCATGCCTCACCCACACAATAAAGCGTTTGATTTTTCTATTTTCCGTGTCATTCATTTTCTCTTTATGCTGTTGTAAACCTCTTCTTTGCGCTCTCTCTCTTTCTCCCCCGCCGGCGTTGCTCCTGACACAACAGCACATATTTGTGTATTCATGTAAATATCTCAACTAATCTCTATAAATATATTTATGAGATTTAATACCTTTGTACTGTAATACTATGCGTGCTGTGCACCGGGTTTTACACCCTCATGAAGACAAGCATGCACACATACTCTCAAACACACACACACATCTACACATAGCTTGCATTGGTTGCATACCAATCCCTTGGTCTTTCTTTCTTCCTGCCGGGGCATTAATTCCTGCCCATATTTCCATCTGATTATGGTCCGGTTATACCCGCAACTAATTGAACATTAAATATAAAGAAAGTTAATGAAAATGTCCTTTATCCCCTCCAAACTAGGCCTGAGAACGCATCCATTAACGCAAATTAATCTGGCCCTGGTGCGTGTTGCAGGGGAGAAGATATATGCACAGTTTGCTGCTCTCCTCTTCGACCCGAATTATGGTCCGTCTCCCCGAGCAGGACAGTTAAATAACAAAAGATGCGTTGTTCTGCTCCTTCTGAGTATTCTGCTAAGCCATTCCCAGAGCTCTCATTCCCATATCTGGCTGAAAACAACGTGACGATGATGCCTTGGCTCTCAGCTTGGAGGTTTCTGTCCTGAGGGTTCTCCTCTTACTCCTGCTGGCCTGTATACGGACCACCATCAGTGACCTGTCACTGATTTGGATAGAAAACGCTCTGTGTGCAGCGCGGGCCAAAGCTCTCTCTATTTCAATATCAGACAAAGATTGTTTTAATGGACAGGTGTCAAAACCGAAGCACCAAGATACAGTACAGTCAATTACAGGACCACAGACTCGTGATGAGTTCTGGCGAAACAATTAATGAGTAAAATAAGATATCTGTGACTCTGTATCACATCTGAGGATCTGAAATGAAAAAAAAAAATTGGCAAGTTGAATGAGCGAATAACACTTAAAATTTATTGGCAGCATAAATGTGAATCTGCAGCGGATTGTCTTGTTTTCTAATGGGCTTGTTAGTTTTACTCCTTCTTTGCTTTTCCTTTCATTCGAGCTTCCTGTGCAAGTGGCTTCGAACAGAGCCGGAGACACCCACTGTGAGTGCAGCCAACAGACAGACTGACGCACAAGGAAAAAGGAGGAAACAATGAATGGATGGATGCTTTCATTCTGATGAAAGGAATAAACGCTAAGGCATTTATTTTGTCTATTATCCCACTAAAAAGCCCTCTCCATTCCCGCCTCCCTCCTCTTGTTCCCCCAGGCCCGTCATATTAGCATCTCTCCTGGACAGCGAGGGGTTAACTAACCCGTTTAAGGGGAACCACAGAAAACAATACTTGGACCCCAAAAAGACAATGGCAGTGCCTTTCTCCTCCGTATTTGTAATTTAACATCAAAAGGCTCCTCTCCCAGCGACCTCTGAGAGCCAGCGTCTCTTTAATGAAGCGCCCCACCCCCCTTAATCACATTCAAATTGGTTAGTGTTCAGAAAATAGAAATATGTATTAGATAGCAATAAATTTTCATCATTGGCTAAGCCTGCTTCTTAATTGTCCTGTCCCAAGGCTTGGGAATTTCATTGTTCGTTAGGTGCTTAAGTCCCCCATCTCATTCAGTCTCTCTGACATTACTGCTGAGGGCTCTAATGCCCAACTAATTTGAATGGGGATTTACATGATAGAGCAGGGAGCATTAAAATGTGGAGGGAAAGGAAAAAAGGAAAAAAAGGAAAAAGGGGGAAACGGCTTCTTTCACTTCAAAAGTCACTTTGTTCAAAGTCAAATGACAGTGTTTAAAGATGCTCTATCTCTCTCTCCTCAGGATTTTGGACAGCAGTGCCAAGTTTAATGGTTCGTTATCTTAGCCCCTCTCTGTCTTCCTCTCTCTCCCTACCTCTTTTTTTTTTTTTCTCTTTCCGCCGCCAACCATACGCTTTTGTTTAGTGGCACCACACTGTTTGAGAATATACATTGTTTTTGAGTGACTTTGAATTGCAAAACACTTCTGTCGTTCTCTATTATTTTTTTTCCCCCCTCGTATTTCTGTTTCTCTGCATGTCACTCAATATTATGCCATCGGGGGTTTAGCTTATTGAATAGGCAAGAATGTCCATATTTGTGCACACGCATGTGCTGTATAAGAGTGCGCGCGTGTGTGTTCAAGTGTGGTTCTAATATTAGATTAGGCCTATTGCTATTACTTTACTTCATTCTGCCATGTATCCCATTCTGCCCACTGTTTCTGCTGGTGGCTGGGCTCGCTCTTTGAGAGAAATGAGAAATGCCTGGAATTGTTTTGTGTTTGTTCTGGAGGTATTTTGGATCAGAGGTAGATTGTGTGTGTGTGTGTGTGTGTGTGTGTGTGTGTGTGTGCTTGTGTGCATCTGTTTGTATTTCTCCAAGTATGTCTATTTTGGATCCGTGTGAAATAGAAGCAGTGGCGATAAAGAGAATCAGATGTTTTCTATGTGTGTGTGTGTGTGTGTGTGTGTGTGTCTGGCTGCGCAGACATATAAATGTCCATAAGGCCGACACAGTGTGAACAGTTTGCATGGGGAATTAGATATTTGGCAGTCTGGGGGCTTGTGCATGCATGTGTCTGTTTGTGTGTACACATATTCAGCATGAGGGCTATGGATGTGCATGCGAGCATGTGTGTTTTGTGTTTTGGTGTTTGTTTTCACGTGAATTAAGGCCAATTAAGTGGCACACCCCTGCTCACCTGGTTGTTAAAGTATTCAGAGTTTCCCCCACCTGAGAGAGGGCCGCTCGTGGCATCCAGCATTATGCTGCATGTTAGGTGAGAAAATCTTAATTATGAGACAATGTCGCAGCCCACTGTGTACCCCAGCGTTAATTATTGTTTGCTCTCTTTGTAGCTCATAAACACTGACGCTCTCCACCGCCAATTCTCCGTAATTAGTGTGTTTTGTTTGACCCGTGCGTCACCAAAGATGAGAGGAGGTTGCAGAGGGTCAGAACTAATGAGAGAGAGCGTTCGACCTTAGACATGCAGTCGACTTAGGGCAAGAAGGGCATCGTCATACGCGACGCACAATGCCGCGCATGAAAGTTGCAGGCCAGGTGCAAAAACAGCGAGGAATTCCTCATTATTTTATTACTTTGTACTATTCTTAACAATTCGAAAGAAGAAAATAAAAGTGCAGCAGGAGTGAAATCAATTTTGGTGAGAGTCATTGTGCGAAAGGTATTTTCAATTTGATTCTCTCATTCCACACTTTATGAGCACAGTATCCGGCAGACATCTTTTGGTTGTGATGTCGATACTTTGCTCGGCCGTATGTGTTTTAATCTTCGGCTCGTTATCTACGGTTATTGAGCTAAATGTCTTGCTGTCTGGAGACTAAAGATCAGAGTCAGAGAGTGAAGGGTTAACTCTGATAATCACCTGTATTGATCCGTGTGCGTTAGAGGAAAAACTGCTGGTTCCAGAGCAGCCGACCATGAATGGTTATTGATTCTATCATAAAGACCGGCTGTCTCCTGAGTCTATGGCTCTTTAGGTAATCACTGATGCCTGTTTTTTTTTTTCTTCCTTCTGGCACTCCAACAAGTTCATAACTTACACCTGTCCTCCACATCTGGACACTTTTTAAACTCATCGCACCCCCAACAGACCTGCACCTTAAATCTGTGTCCCGACGTTGGCACACTGCCCCCTTTCTCCTCTCATGTCTCATCCACTTTGTCTTCACGGCTGCCTTCTTACAATCGTCTGTCTATATCCCTCAGAAATCTTCTTCCCCGAAGCTTCATTGTCCGCCGATAGACAGACAAGCAAGCAAACAGACAGACGTGCTCACTAATCAGACTTATGATGCTACTGGGCTAATAGAGCCATGTGCCCTGCTTAGACCGCTGCTGTAAATGATTATCGTGGCTCAGGCTGAGCTGTATTAGCGGGCCTGCCGTCACTGATAGCTCCTGGCTCCCAACTTTATTGCAGTGATAAAGCCTCTCTAGAGCCTGCATTAGAAACAATCAGCCGATCTCCTCTGGTCTCGTGTCTAGGTGGGAATGGCAGTAGATAGCGTTTTTCAACGCTGAGGCGAGACTGAGAACTGAGCGAGAACGCGCTCCCACGATCAGAGAGATGAACCAACAAGTGTTCGTCTCTCTTGAACGTCCTCTTCCTTTTCTCAGCCTGAGTGATGTGTGTTTTAAAAACCTGAATTCACAACACCGCTAAATGAACTTAGCCTTAAAAATATATGAACACAGATTAATACTTGTTGAGTGTCTGTGGGTGTGTGTTTGCGTCTGAGTGTTTGTACATGAGTGAGTGTGTGTGACCACTGCACTACAGCACCCCTAATGGCCTTCTGTTGAAGTGGAGAGCCCTTATTTTGAGCTGTTACACACCAAAGACACACTGCCGACACACACTCATCACCCTTGGAAGCATATACACAAACACACACACACACACACACACACACAGATGCTAGCACACACACCCACCCCGACTCTCAGACTGGCATGCAAAGGGGAAGTAAGGTATATTTTTATTTTTGTGCTGGTCACAGAGAGGTGGGTGTGATACACTGTGTGTGCCAGTGCAGAGACAAAAAAAAAAAATCACATAAGGATCACACACAGGCTTACACAAATAACGCATACACGCCCACACACACACACACACACACACACACACACACACACACCGTACCCTCACAGATGCACGCACACAAAGACACAGACAAATGAGACCTTAGTGAAATAGCTGGTGGGTTTTCTGCTATGGTCATGATTTCCTTCAGGGCTGTGAAAACACTCTGCATATGGAGTCCATCTCCTCTATGGCTTAGCACTGAGACGAACACACACACTCAGCATCGACACGTGCACACTCGCACAAGGAATCTTTTCCTAGCACTTTGAGCCTGCTACTGTAGAGGTACGGTTTCTGGTTTGGCACGGAGCGAGAAAAAGTGCAACGAAAAAGGTCGAAAGACGAAGAATGTACGCGACAAATGAGAAACACTTTGAGGATTCATATCATAAACAGAAACTGCCTTAAGTAACCCCAAACGTAGACCTACACGTGTGTATGCATGTGTGTCGCATTCAATTGTAGTGTGGTTGAGAATAGATGTCTGTTAAAGTGTAAGCAGTGTGAGGTATTCTGGCACGGCAGGAAAATCAATAGGAGCCGTTGTGTTTTTTTTTTTTTTGTTTTTTTTATCCGAGTGGCTGTCTATTGAGTTACCGCAGCTCCGCTAACAGGTTATCAACTCAGGGCAATGTGTGTGTGTGACTGCGTGTATATTCATTAACATCCTTATCGCAAAACAGGCACATAGAAACCTCGCCTGGCTCTGTGTGTGTGTGTGTGTGTGTGTGTGTGTCTCTCTCTCTCTCTCCTTTGACTGGGTCGGGGTGTGGAAGTATTGACCAGTTGCCAAGGGATAGGAGCTATTGATTGTGACTTATCCAGCTGTTTATATTTGAACCCTGGGTTTAACCTCCATCGATCGACACACACCTCGCAGTCTGCAAGGTGTTCAACTCTGCTTTTCTCTAATGGGGCTAAATGGTTGTGCAACAGTGTGTGTATATGTGTGTGTGTGTGTGACTCAAAACATCCTGTGTAGCTTTTCTTTGCCTGTAAAATGAGGTAGAGGATAATAAAGGGAGCCGTTTGATTGACATGGTTGTAGTGTTTCACAAACACACACGCACTGCACTATTCATTTTGCCCTCCACTTCAGGAGAACATGAAAATTCTTTGGGGGGGAAAAAAAATATCATTACTCAAACCAGACCTACATTTTTCTATTGAGTCCTCTTCAGTCTGTCACTGCCATGACAACTCAAGGTCTCAAAGGTTGCTTGATTTAATGTGAATATTCTGCTTGCATACTTAATAATTGGCTTAATAACATGCTTGTTATTCAGTGACCAATACTCACTGAGTTTACCTTGACACTGTCAAGATGTCATCCTCACACATGTGCATATACAAGCCTGCACACAGTCTCACAGACACACTGATAAAATGGTTTTTATTTTTTTGTTTTCACTCTGAAGGGAAAGGTTAAATTTTATGTGCTCCTCTCCTGCTTTTTGTTAAACTGTCAAAAAAAAAAAAAAAAAGCCTTTAAAGGCCCTTAATAATTCTGCTACAGTCAGTTTTGCATTTCTCTCCATTGCATGCTGCCATGGCCCTCACACCAACACACCCACCTTAGCTGGTTCAAATAAGCAATTATTATGTGTGAATGTGGGTGTGTGTGTGGGTGTGTGTGTGTGTGTGTGTGTGTGTGGGTGTGGATGTGGGTGTGTGTGTGTGTTCATGTTTGTCTGGGACACTTTTAAGTTAGTGAACGGAGAAAAAGAAAACTTTTGTTTGGATGATACTATTAGTTTAGTGTGTGTGTGTGTGTGTGTGTGTGCTTTCATATTTCCATCTGTGAATGCCCGACTCTTCCTCTCCTCTCCTTCTCCATTTGAAGGGTTGTAATGAGTCATCAGGGAGAGCTGATGTGAATTATTAATATTCAATCATGATGCTGTTCATGAATTAACTGAAGCCGGAGGAGGAGGGGTGGACAGGAGAGAGCGTGAAGGAGGTAAAAACACACACACACACACGCACGCACACGCACACAGATGGTGAAGATCCAATGAAAAAGATATGAAGGGAGAGAAAGAGGCAAAGCAGCCGTGTATGGAACATAAAGACAGCGAGTCTTTTAAAAACAAGTGAAAGCCTTGCAGTGTTAGTTAAAAGCTCAATCCACGACACCACTTGTGAATATTGCAGTAATATGCTGTATTTCAAACACTTACATACACGTTGGGCTTTTTTATGTACTTGTTGTAAACAAAGAACCAACAGGCCAACAATTTCAAAAAGATCAGACATAAAGGTTTAGAAAATACCAACAAAAATGCAACATATTTTTTCCTCAGTGTGTTAGTTATGTTGCAAATTTAATTACTTGAATTGGATACAAATATGATCCACTCCTCATCCTTGAATTCCCTAAAAATGTCTATTAATAACTTGTTAGTTTTCAGTCTCACAAATGCTGACATCTTTTTGCTTTTCTGTTCCATAGATTATTTTTCCAGTCTCTGGTCAGACTAGCGGTGAATTTTATTTTGGATAGTCTAATGTGTAGCATATGTTTCTCATTTTTATATGTAATGGTTAATAAAATAAAAACTAAAATATTAATTAATACAAATTGCAGCCCTAAAGCAAACCTGACAGATTAAAAGATTTCCTCCTGGAGCTAATGTTATATTGCTTAATTGCTCATAGAGGTTTCACAGGACTTTAAAATATCATTGTTAATTTACAAAAGGACGGAAAACATCCATTGTTATGTAACTGATCAGACATTTGTAAGTCCCTTATACACACAGAGATGACAACAGGCATACAGTGTGCTGCAAAGAGAGAAGGGTGTTACAGTACAAGCTGTCTACTCACAGTGGTGTATCTGAGAGTGTGAACCTCAGAGCTGCAAGGCCACTGATTGGAAAAGAAAAAAATCAAGAGATTCGTTCATTGTTTCAGTTTTGGTAAATCGCTGTGGACATAAATGTTGTAGCTGAGTGTAAGTGGTAGATAGTCACTCACTAATCCTGTGTGTGTGTGTGTGTGTGTGTGTGTGTGTGTGTGTGTGTGTGTGTGTGTGTGTGTGTGCGCGCGCCTGATAGGAGGCGGTGCAAACAGCTGTCAGTGAGGTTTGGTTTTGATGTGTTTCTGTGTTCTGCTGTCACTGCAGGACTGGACTGAGTTTGCAGGTTATAGGTTATCAGATGATCACAGAGACAAAACACACACACACACACACACACACACACACACACACACACACACTCATATGCACATACGCACACACCTCTTTGTGCTTGTAAACCTGACCAAGACTGACAGTTCTATCTGTGTGAGCAGACTCAGACTCTCTCGTGTACCTTAATGTTTGTATTTGTGGAGTCTGACCTGAACGATGGGATCGCTCATCATTCTACATCGCGCTGTATACTGTCCTGTATGAGGCAATCAGGTAGAAATAAGTAAATAAATAATAATAAATAAATAGAATTTAAAGATTTCACTCTTAAATCATTTGTTGAGACTGAAAAATATACTTCTACTACTGCTCCACAGTACAATAATACCACATGTAATCGCTTCTACTTCATAGCACATTACTTAGTGAAATTATCAAACCCACAGTGTTATTCTTTTGAGCTAGTTTCCGTTGCATCATTTTGCACCCCTGACAGTGTTTAACTTAGCTTGTATCTTTGGGAACTTTAAGTTTGACTAGAATATAAAAACGAGGTTCTGTGGGTTTAAATAAAGCTCAGCTACACAGGATGCATTTGTAAAGATGGACCCGGTGAAAGGCCCGTGGAGATGAAGAAGTTCATGCATTTTATGAGAGTGGTCCCTGCTCTTGGCAGAGGTGCAGTACCCAGCGGTTTGCTGTGCCTGGCAACCTCCACCTGGCCTGGGCAGGAATCAAACCCACAACTTACACAGCTCTTAGCCTGCTCTTCAGCTCAGACAGTTACTGCCAGCTCGACCGGGAGCAGGAACTCCAGGGAGGATGCTGACCTGCACACAAACGGGCACGTATAAATACACATTTACATTTAGGAATGACTTTCCTGACTCCATCACTCCATAAACCAAACCTTAAACTAATCTTTATCTTGACACTTAACTGAAATCCTAACCCCAAATTAATAAGGAGGGGCAAAATATCACAGTGAGGACATTTGATCCTTATAAGTAAAGAAAAATAAGCACAGTGAGCACCCGTGCACTCTGGTTCTCCTTTCTCTCCCGTGTCTTTTTCTCTCCCTTGTCATCAGGTATGTCTCCAACCAAATATTGTGCAAAATTAAGCAAATTTCCAAAAAATATATCAACTAGTTTAATATTTTCAAGAGGGTGTAACAGGGGCATGTAATTAAAAAAAAACAGCAGAACCTCCTACAGGGCATTTCATTGCCACTTTCCACCTAATATGGCATCTATGTTATTTTCATGAATTAATTTGTCTCCTCTGCCACTAATTTTAAAACAGTCTGCTGGATCAGCAGGCAAATATTAAGCTTGTGTTACAGCAAGCATGATGCTACTTCTGGAAATAATAATAAATTATATTTCATTAGTAAGAATAAGAAGAGTTTTTGTTTGGCTTGAAAATTTGTTTCCATCGCCGGTTTATTGCATCTTCTGTTTATAGATTCAGTCGGCCGAGTGTGTGAAACAATTCTGACATATTTGTGTACATTCACATGTGAACTCATTCAACTTTTTATTATGATCATTACAATGATGTTTGTTTTTTTTTTTTTTTAACTGTTGGAAGATTATGGAGACGTTAAATCTGGTTTAGACTCTGTATTCATGCATGCGTTTGCACTCTGCAGGCCCGTGGACAGTAGGTGTGCATAATGTGGCCAAGAATGTGTGCGTGTGCATGAATATGACTGAGTGTGTGTGTGTGTCCGTGTATGAGACAGGCCAGAGGTAGAACAGTAGAATGCAGTATTCAGGGCAGATTAAATGAAGGTTTTGTTCAGTTTGCTCCAGATGTTGAGTCTATGTGTTTTATTTTTACATTCTTGGCCTGCGGCCCGTATATATTTTGGATTGGGCAGGGAGTATATAATATCAGTGGAAAATGCTGCGGTCTGGTACCTTTTAAATAACATTTCCTCCTTTTTCTGCTGCTGTCCTGTTTTTCTTTCCATGTTGTCTTTTATTCGGGAATGAGCTTTGAGAGGTGATGTTTAGAAAAGCGCTGAAATGAGACTGGCTGTGGGGTTGAGGGAATCACTGGAGACCCCTACGCACACACACACACACACACACACACACACACACACACACACACACACACATACAGAACACACAGAAACCATACACACAAGCCGCCGCTGCTAAAATTCAAGGAGTGGGTAAAGAGGAAGAAGTTAAGGTCTTAAATGAGAAGGTCAGTCGGGCAGCCCTCCTTCTTGGGGTGGCCCTGCTTCGACTGTGGGGAGTAGGATGTAGTCGTACTAATATTTGGCTGCCTCCCTTTGGTCAGTGGAAGGAATTATACCAAAGGTGCTCAGGGACCCAAATTTTGGATTTTCCTTTCCTCTATTTCTGATTTATTTCAGAACAAATCTGGGCCGAAGCGGGCTAAAATCTGCACTAGAGCAGTTAATGGAGTTGTAAAGCTGGGGTAGGCTCCAGGGAAATATAACCACAGGGCTTAAAAAGTTCTCTCTCTCTCTGTCTGTCTGTCTGCATCTCTCTCTCTCTCTCTCTCTCTCTCTCTCTCTCTCTCTCTCTCTCTCTCTCCCTCCCTCTGTCTCTCTCTCTGTCCCGTGGTGGGTCCACTCCTGTTTGAAAAAGCCACAGTTCCCAGTCAGAAACGAACATTAGATCCCTCACATCTACCCTCACGGTGGGCCTTGTCATCACTAATCCTCTGTGTGTGTCCAGTACAGTCTGGAAGTGTGGAAGCTAGAATATGTCTGCCTGGCCTGATCCGTCGATATGTGATCCAGAATGTTATATTCAGGTCATAGTAATGTGGGTTTTTGTTTTTTCTCCGCGTCTTTAGAGCTTTTGTGCATTCTCAAGTGAAGTGAAGTATTTCATTGAAGTGATAAAAGGCAGAAGGATGGGAGAGGTGTGCCAGCCTGACGGGGTCACTTAGTGGTTACTCCCTCGTCTGTTGTCCTGTAGATGTTTTGTAAAAGTGAAAGGACAACAGAGTTATCAAAATTGTGCAGTGGTTAAGCAATGGCCAGCCCCTAAAAGAGAAGAGTGTATTGACCAGAGAAGAAGAGCAACCCTCAACTTTCACGGCGTGGAGGGAGATGAATGAGCGTTGCTGAATGGGGAGAGGGGAGAGGTGCTGCAGCGCTCCTATAGTCTGCCACAGACAGAGAGGGTGGGAGGGTGGCGGGGCAAAGGTCAGTGAACAGGGGGGGGGGGGGAGGGTGTGCAGGACGGGTAGTGAAGGATGAGGGAGTGAGAGAGAGACAGCATCTGGATCTGGAGCTGTTTCCCAGCCAAGTTACATTTGTTTAGTCTGAAAGACGTGAGTGTAGGGGAGCAGAGGGGGCAGGAAAAAATGTAAGGCCAGGAGAATAAAAGCAGTTCAATAACAGGGAAGAAGGGGTTGAGCAGGTGTGAACGGACGTGTGTGTGTGTGTGTGTGTGTGTGTTTTTGCCTGCACAGTATGTCTGAAAGTAATAGATTACTTTCATAACTAATCCCCTATTTCATTGCTAATCTGGAGACGTAGTGACCGCCTCTTGATACAGTTTTAAAGTTCAAAACAGGTCAGACATATTTTTCAGCAGTATTTTCTGTGTACTAATGGACAGTATGGGTAATAATTATAGGAGGTGAATTTCCAAAAGAATAAAGTCAACCTAACCTGTCTGACTGCTGCTCTCATCAGGATAATTAGCGTAGATACAAGTACACAGTGACTATACTAATTATCCTGATAATTAAGATGGTGTCGAAACTACAATTAGCAATGATGACCTAGACTACAAAAAGAAGAAAAAGATATCCTTTAATGTTTGAGTGTGTGTGTGTGTGTGTGTGTGGTGTGTGTGTAGTTGTTTCAGTGTGTCTATGATCTCACCTCCCTCTCCTTCCCTTGCCAGATTCAGGCCTCAGGAGGTCAGCTCCTCTGACTCCTTGGTGTTCCACAGCCCGGCACCACAGCCAGGCCACACACACACACACACACACACACATGCACTAAAACACTTCACACACACAAACATGCTGTGCACACATGCGCAGACAGGCAAAAAAATTGTGAGTGAATTTAGACACACACGCACACCTCTGGCTCGTAAACACCCTCCTGCTTTAATAATTAACAAGCCTGAAACGAGCAAAATCAGAGACAGAGACAGAGGAGTGGAGGAAAGAGGAAAGGGTTGACAGGAGAAAAAGAGGATAAAATTAAATACTTCTCTCCAGTGGAAGAGGAAGAGGAAAGGGCCAGGTTTTTGGAACAGCAGCCAAGAAACATTTCAAAAAGCAAGCAGAGTGGTTAGAGTAAGCTGAGAGAGGAACATGCATCCGACATGCAGTCATCAAGAGAGAGGCCAGTGTTTTCACCTTTCAGTGTTTCCCAAAAGCCTCTTGTTGTAGTGGATACACAGATAGATCTGTTTGTGCTCCGGGACTTGCTTGTGTGCCCATGAGCATTCCCCCCAGCCCTCGCCGACTCCTGACACTCTCGGTTAGACACACACAAACACATGCACACACATTGGGATATTGCTGTGGGGATTTCTAGGATATACAGTATACAACTTTTATGCACAGTCAGACAGTACATTGTCCTGTGGAACTAGGCTCCATGCCAGTTTTTTTTTTTTCTCCTCCCCTATAAGCGTATCTGTGTAAGTGCATCGGCCACAGCATCCGTGGTGTGTTCCTCAGAGCAAAGATGCAATTTGTGTCAGATCATATATGTCTTTTGGTATAAGGTTTGGTTGGTGCAACAATTTCTAGTTGATTGTAGCTGAAAACCTTCGAACATTAAAAGTGAGTTTTCTTTCCATATGGCTCCATGACTCCAGATTCAACGCTCTTTCTGTGACCTCATCAAAGAGAGATGAGAAAACAAGCATCCCTCTTGAGGACAGCGTCATCTATCACTCATCTTTAGTCCCCTTTAGAGCCTTCTGTCCGTCGTAGAAGGAGAAATCAATGTCTTAAAAGGATCGAGAGAGACACAAAGATACAGACACAAAGCAGCACAGTCTCTCTCGCACACACACGCACACACACACCAACAAAGTAGAAAGAGAGAGAATTGTGTTCGCAGCGGTACTTTCTGGAGTTTAAGTTGTGAGGCTGTAGCTATTGTTTGTACTCAGAGTACTGACCTTGTGATGAAAGGAATGGAACAATTTTGCAGTGCTTCATTTAGAAACTGGAAAATAGTACTGTCTCATTGTCCATGCGAAAGTTGTTTATTACTTGAGCGAGTTTTTGTTTTTTCTGTTCACTCCAGAAAACACATAAAACTGCTGCAGTTTTACTCAGTGGTTATATTAGCAAGCTTTATCTCTGTATTCGGCTTTTTGGGCATTAAGAAACAGCTGCTCAAGCCGCATTGTAAGTGACTGTAAGCACATGGCAGATCAGAATTACAGTGATAGTAAAAAGATATAGATATTTTTATACAATTAAGGTGTTTTGACAACAATAATTGTAAACTTTTGTTTACGGTTCCCATTTTTGTAATTTGCAAATCAATTGGGTGAGACCAGGTTCAGGATCTTTCATGTGAATTACATACTTAGGTTGTAGTTTTTATTTCACTTAATAAGATTTCTTGTTTTAGTTTGTGTTTATGACACAAGAAGACAGATCATCATCATAATACCCATACCCATACTGTAAAAACCCACAAATACAGGGAAGTGGCAGGACATTAAACTTTTATAATGAAACTGGAAGTTATTTTCCCAAAAGCAAAAGAAAGGCCAGTAAAATTCACAAACAGTGCTCCTAGATGTCGCATTACAGTGGTGTTAAGATGAGGTTTACAAATTGTTTGTTCTACTGTATGTGTGACAGAATCTATAAGTCTGCTTATATTTTTATGCTGTGAATTTATGAAGCTCGCCAAGTTCTGGAGTAATGTTCACCACACAATGCTCCGATTTGCAGCGTGTGCTTGTAATTACAGCCGGCTAATCCACAGGTTAATTACAGTTAGCACTTGAAACTATTATGCATGTGTGTACTGTAGATTGGTTGTATAGCTGGCAGTGTGTTGTAGAAATATAGAAAATAGGTCCCTCCAAACAACCAGCTGTGTATAATGTCGGTGGGGTTGGCGGACAGATCTATGCCAAACTCCGAGAGAAAGCTACTTGTCTTCCTCTTAATATTCAGTGTGAATAACAGAGAATACAACAGCTGCAGCACATAAGTGCTCGGGCTGCTTAGTGTGTCTGTTTTGTCTCCTCTGACGCCGTGTACGGATTTCAAATGCACAAAGAAAACACAGTCTGTTTGATTCACACCACTGCATGCCGATATATTGCTGCTGTTGTTGATTGTTGGTTATCCATTATAAAAACAGTTGGACAAAGCTTGGAAGTGCTCATGGCAACACATTGAATACTTTTATGTGCGCACTCACTGCACTCGTGTCCTTCATGTTTTGTGTGTTTAATGGAACTCTGATGTACAGCTACAGGTGGTTATTGATTATTTTTACCAAACCTTAAGTTGCATATTATGTAAATGATTTTTGAAGTACACCCTCCATTGCTTCCAGTCAATTAGAGGGATAGCATTTACTGTGCTGTATCAGTTCAGCACTTTTCTACCATGGAAAGAAAAGCCAAAATGTAGATATGTAGATGGTTTCATCATAACAGTAATATAGTGTCAGTCCACAGCCAGATGCCACAAGGAGCATAGAAACTGAAAGAATACAGACACCAGTCATCTGTCTCCGACTGAATAGCTGCTTGAGTAATCCCAACCTGGTCGTGTCCTCAAACAGAACATTTTTGGAGTGCGGCCCTTGCAGCCAGCTTCAACGCAGCCTGACTCCAGAGATCACTAAAGAAAACATTCCCACTTTGGGATATTATCAGATCAAATAATACATTCATAATATAATATATATTATGATATCGGTACTTTAATATAATATATCTCTCCAAAGATAATAGTTCCAATAGTGTAAAGGACTGAAATGGAGTCTGGAGTATTGAACTGAAAGCGAGCCAGTTGAGGATGCCTACTGGGTGACTTGCTTTTGGAGGTTTTCGACATGTCCAATAGGAAGGGAGGAAGACCCAGAGCATGAGGAGCTGAAAATGCCACTGGGGAGAGGGACATCTCTAGATCATCTTGTTAGCCTGCTGCCATCATACCGGTTCTGATATGGTGAAACTGATGATCTTAAAAATGTCGCTGGGGTCTCGTGGGTGGAAACTCTTTGTCTGTATGCCTGAGTGTGTGTTGTGTTTAAGTGCTTACAAGACGCTTTTTGTGGATGTCTGGTCTGTCGATGAACAGCAGAAGCGATAGAAAACGTTAGAAAACAAACAATGAGCAAACACAACCGTTGTTAAAAGGTTAACGCATTGTAATTTGGTTCTTCAGTTAAAAATGTTGTTGATGCCCCAAATTTGGGGGGCATCTGATGAACCTCCAGACCAGGCTGAACCCTTTTGATGCGGGAATGTTGTTACAGTTCGTGACATGAGGTTTTACTAAAATACTGTGAGACCGATTTTATCACTCTGAAAGTTATCACTTAATTGGGTTTTATTTTTAGTCACTCTCATCACCAGGTAACACTGTTTATGCGACACATGCAGTAAGAGAAATAAGTGCATCGTTAATTGCACAGCGCTTACCTTAACTTAACCAGGTTCAGCTCTTTTTCAGAGCGCCATAGTAGTACTTAGGCAATTAAATAGCATTTATGACATTGATTTGTGATTTGATCAACCACAAGCTGATTTTTATCACGTAGTACATTTTCAGTCTCTATGCAGCTAAGAGCAGAGTAGAAGAGGAGAAGAAAGAGTTTATAGTATAGCAAAAAGTGCAACTTTTATTTACCTGTTGAATCTTTTTAATCATCCACTATCACTTTCACACATGATGCTCTATTGTATCAGTGTTGTGAGGAAGCACTGTGATCCTTTGTTTAATGCCACGTCAGAATACACTCTGAAACAAGTAAAGTCTCTGTATTAAATGTTACGTAAGTAAGAGTATGTAAGTATAATCAGAAATGTAGGCCCACTTATGGAAAAAAAAAAAAAAATGTCCCCTGTGACTGTTGGACTTTTATATTAAATCATCACATTATTTTTATTTATGCATTAATGTAAAAAGCAGGATTTGAGGTGAACTATTATGACTGCAGGTCATGACTATTTCCATCACAGATAAATACTGATTGTTTGGTTTGTAGAGTTTCCCCAGAGGTCAAAGTAACACGTTAACAACATTTGTTTTGTCCCACCAATAGTCCAAATCTCGAAATAAATGAAAATTCATAAAATAATTAAAGTAAAAGATGCAAATCTTAATATTTGTGAAGCTGGAACACTGAGATATTTTTTCTATGAAAACTGACAAACAATTCTCAAAATGGTTGAATTGTTGTCGTTTTTTAAGCTCATATGTTTAGTATGTAAAAATAAAGTAACTAGTTGTCAAGTAATTGTAGTGAAGTAATAAGTACAGCATCTCCCCTCTGTGATGTTGTGGAGAAGGATAAAGTAGCACAAAGTTTAAATACTCCATTAAGTACAAGTACTCATGTTTGTACTGGGCGCAGTACTTGGAGGAAAAGTATTTAGTTACATGCCACCACTGTTGACCACTAGCAGCTATGCATGCTCAAAGGAGGGAGGACGAGTAATCACGCACGTAGCGGTCACGTTTATGGAAATATTATATATACTTATCGCTCCATTATATTTAAATTTCCCTTCCATTAACTTTAACTTTTTTTAAGTCTTTAAAACAGTATAGCATGATCTAGCCATGACAGACAGAGTGTGACATTGTTTACATGATATGAAATTTGCATCTGTTTTGCTGTGAGGATAACATTCATGGGTGGGTTTAATATTGTCTGTGTGTGTATGTCTCTCTGTGTGTGTGTGTGTGGCACTCTGTAATGGATCAGTATGAATGCCTCATTAGCAAGCCCCACTGAAACCCTGTAGGCCCTTCAGAATATGAGAGCACCATTTGAGAGCAGCTTTTGCTGTCGCATTCTAACTAACACTTACACAATACAGTTCTGCTCACACACACACACACACACACACGTATTAGCTCACAACGTACACTCAACAAGCACTTAGTGTGTGGGCAGCTGGCTGAATTGATGAAACGGGGATTCTGTGCATCCTCTGGAGCAGAAACACACCACTCTGCTTAGCACGAAAGGCTACATTCACTCTTTCATCTGGAGAGGTGAATCCTCGAGGAATGCCTCAATGTGTGTGGACTGGAGGGATAAAGATGGTTGCAGGGGGTGTGGTGTAGGGTTTAGGTGGCCGGCAAGTGTCTACCTTTGCGTTGTGTTTCTGCCTCCTCATTTCTCTCCTCTCTGCAAATTCTTCCGTCCCTCTGTCAGAGAGACTCACGCGAGGCAGAGAACAGAGGCTACAACTGTAAACAGGGGATCTTTCATATTCTCCGCTTCCCTCCTCGTGCCTGTCATGTCCCCGGTTTGTTTGGTCTTCTTCTTGTTTTCTTTCCTACCCTCCACACTCCCATCACGCCACCAATTACCACCTCTCCATTTTCTTATCAAACAAAATGGCACTGAAGGGAGTTAACACGACGCACAGACACACAAAGGCACAGGTAGCAAGTTTCCTGGAGTTTTCACAGCGGAAACCAAACAAAACATAAACGTCAAGCAATCCACAAAAAAAAAGGGTGGTGGTGAGGAAGAGGGGAGGAGGAGGAGGAGGAGGGAGAAGAGAGGGAAGTTATTTTCTGGTTTTGAGGCTGTGCCGCGCGTACTTCTGACAGGTGGGAGGAGATGAAGCTGCATTGTGTTCGCTGCTAATTAGCATCGTTAGCGGGGCCCCATCCGCCGTGAATGGCGAGAGATAGTATTAGTGAGGTTTATGCACAGTGAGTGGTAGAGATAGGGAGGAAAGAGTGTGGCACAGGCAAAACTGCATATGCTAACGCCACATTAGGTCTGATAAACTTGCAGGTCTTTAATGGACTCGGCAGGGGAGGGAGGGAGGAAAGGAGGGAAGGAGGGAAGGAGGGAGGGGAGAGCAAAGAAGTGTAAAGAACTGTACACCAGTCTGCTTCAGGCTTTCCTTTCAATACTCTGAATACGACCTCTATGGAGCTCATAAAACCATGGTGACACACGACAAGATAATGAGCCATTGTGTGTGTCTGTGTGTGTCTTTACAGAGGTTTGGGTGTAGTGATTTTGAGATCGACGTCTCTCCTTTCACCTTAACCCTGAGGGTCAGGTTACACACAGGGTGTAGGTTACGAGCCACTGGCTATATGAATAGTCCCGCTAGCCTAGATTCATATTGCAAACAGACACACGCATTCCTTGATTCTTCTCGGAACAAAAGAACATTTCCGCAGCAAGTGCTTTACATATCAGATCTGTGCTTTTATGTGTGTACTGTAACATCTGTGTATGATGCGTGAGTGTGTGTGTGTGTGTGGTGTGTGTGTGTGTACGCACACAGACCCAGGAGGTCACATGATAAACTGTCAGCATCATCCAATCACCCAGTTTATTATTTTTTCATACTGGCCTTTACCCTCCCCTTCACTCCCTTTCACTCTCTTCATTTCATCCTCCAGTGTCAAGAAAAGTGCCCTTGAGGCTGTATTGCTCTCTTTCTACGCAATACACATGCACACACACACGCCGTTATTAAACACTCCATCCTCTTTCTAAAGGACCCCTAAGGGAGAAGACCATCGAGCAGTTTGGAGGGATGGAGGCATATTGTTAGGTGGAGCTTTCAACAGAAACATCTGAATGGATTTCTCCATCCTCTGAATGGGCTGATGGGTGTGAGTGAAGGGGGTGATGAATATTAAGTAAGGTGTAATGGCTGAACATCCACCTCCTCTCCTCTCTCCCCAGGAGACTCGAGATCGCTATGACATTGAGGACAAGTGGTCACATGACTGACTTGAGGCAGCCGATGGTATGTAGCTGTCGCGAGCCAGGTAAAAGAGTAAGGCGAGCTCAAAAGCACGACTATTATTCAACGTTAAAAGTTGATAGTTGGAAAAGTTGAAGTCGCTCACTTTCACTAAAGGGCCATATAATATTCTTCACATTGTATAAATGCTAAAATGAATGATAAAATACACAGAGCTCCATTCTGAGTGTTCTATATAATCATTTTATAATGAAAACGTTCACTTTATTACATGGGAGCAAACAATGCACATTATTTTACCTCAATTAATTTTAGCAAAGCAATAGTTTATTTCCGTGTTTGATTGTAATTATTCAAGCAAAATAACACTTGAAAAGATGATGAGATGATTGTGATTCTGTCAGTATGTGGGGCTAAGTAAAGGCTGAAATAAAACATAAATTACATTTTTAAACATGAATATTTATGCAAATCAGAACTTCAGCAAGTGATGTATGTGAGTATTTGTTGTCTAGCTAATAAAGCTTCCACCACCACCTGTTTAAAATGCCTCGCTGCAGCAGTATTTGATAACCAACAAGCAAGCAGCACAAACACATTACTTGCAGTCAAATGAAAACCCAACAACTTATTTTAATAATCATTTCATGCTAAAAGAAAAAAGTTTGAATCAAAACCCACAGCCAGCACGTGGTTGTTGCTGCCACTGTCACTCAGCACAAAGACAGATAATAATAATAATAATAATAATAATAATAATAATAATAATAATAATAACTTTATTTATATAGCACCTTTTAAAAACAGAATTTACAAAGTATTTTGACAGACAGGTACAAACAGGATACTCAGGCAACATTGCAGCAGAAGAAATCCAACATTTAACATTTAAAAACAAGACAATAAAAACACAAAAATAGTTTAAAAAAGTTATACATAAAAATGAGAAAAAACATAATGATAAATTACATAAACAACACAACAATAAAATTATAAGAATAACATAAGAAATAAGAAAAGTAAATTTAAAAAAGTGGGGATTTAAAAGAATTCACTGAAGAGAAGCTAAAATCAGTGTCACGCAAGGTCGATAGCTGTTGCCGCATCACCTTCCAAAGCCAGCTGGAGAGCTGTGCAGTAAACATAGTGATGAGGACTCTGATAGAAGTTTTAAAACCACTGGATAAATGGGTCACGGGAGAGAGGACTCACCCCACCTCGCCCACTTACTCCGGCTTGAGCTCTCCTGCACGCCAGCCAGCTAGCGCAAGACTGACGGTTAAACGCCCACAGTCGCGCCAGTTAGAAAGCCGTTTTGCTCAGCTGTAACCCGGTAGGTTCCAGTTGAATCCTGGCTGTAAAGGGAGGCACCAGAGGGAGCAGCCAGGTCACAAGCAGTGGTCAAGAGACGAAGGAGCCCACCGGACCACACACACCTGCAAACAGCAGCTCTCAGACTTCCGTAGGGTCAGCAGGCGAACAGGAGAAGGATTTTTAAACTGATTGACAAACCGTGGCTCCTTCTTTATAAAGCTGGTCAGTGTTGCTGTGGTGTAGATCAGCTGTCTCCTGGCTCACTGATTTTGTGTTTTGATATAGCATATGACACAGCACAGATGTTGCCAGTGACATGTCCTTGTGTCTGTCAGACAACTACGTAACTATAGAAAGTTGTTTTCTGGAGACTACATAATCTGTGCTAAGGCCATTTTCTTCAACAAAAAAAAATGCCGCTCTTGTGTATGTGTGTGTGTGTGTGATGCAGAGGCTACTGCAATGTGCTGGCAGGGTCGTCTGGCAGAAATCGTTGAATTGCTGCAACATAATGTGACATCATCGAAAACTATAGTGCAATGGTTATCATACTGTCAGAAGACTTCATATTGTGAATGTAATTGTCCTATCTCAAAAGAGGACAAACCTCTAACTTAACTTAAACTTTATTTAAATCATGACTAGGCTGATCTGAGCACTGTCGCTCATTGCAGCAAGAAAGGTTCCTGGTCCAACCTCTTCTGGGGCTTTGTGTGTGTTCTCCCTGTGTCTGCATGGGTTCTCTCCGGATCTTCCCACGTCCAAAGACATGCAAGCTAAGAGGTTAATTGGTGACTCTGTGAGTGTGAATGGTTGTGCCCTGGTACGCCGCCGACTCCGTCCAGGGTGTGTCCCGCCTCTCGCCCAGCTGGGATTGGCTCCTACCCCACGTCCGTGACTCTGATGATGACAAGCGGTTGCAGATAATGGACGCATGTACCGTATAGGCTGATCTGTTTTAACTGTGTGCTGAATTGTTTTTAAAAATAATCCAAGAAAATACAGAATTTCTGCACCTTGGAGATCTATGAACAGCTTATTATTCTCAATCGCCTAACACCGATGACAAATGCCAGTAAAGGCTCTACAAAACCTTTAAATATATTCAGTCTCATGAACAGATGAAGTACAATAAACCGTCCAATCAAAAAGCAGACACACTCACACACACATTTCCTCGCGTCAGCCGCTGCTGCCGTTTCTTTCCTTCTGCAGGTTTCAAACTGACTTTCAGCTTGAAGCTGTGAATCTGTACACTCTCATTTAGTACCACTTACCCCAACCTCAGTCTTTGTTTTGTGTCAAGCTGCTCAGTTATGAGTGGGCCTTCTAGAGAATTAGTTCATTTATATTTTTCTATAGAAGACAAGTGTTTAGAAGCATAATCAAAGCGAAAAGGCTGTACTGGGCTTCATGTGTGGCCCACTGGCTGAGAGAGTCTCGTGGTTTGATTGAGAAATCAATAGGACTGAGTCAAGCTTGCTTTATTGCAATGGCGCACATGAGATTACAGTTTACAGTGGCTTTTTGGCTATGATGAGCGTCCCTCTCATTATCCCCAATCCCAGTGCATTACAAATCCCCTTCAGATAACAACATGTTGCAGGCCCTCATCATCCTCATACAGTACGGCAGAAGAGTACTCATTACACCAGTCACCAGCGTCATAATCCGACCAGCATGGCTCCCCACGGAGCATCAAACGCATGACTCAGAAACAGAGTGAAAAGAGAAGGATGAGGGAGCCAGGGACGAGGAGAAGGAGGAGGAGTGGGAGAGGGAGGAGGAGGAGGAGGAGAGGCGGGGCGAATGGTTGTGTTTGTAAATACCCTCTGTCACGGTGGTAACAGCAGCTTGCTTGAACAAGCATCACATCACAGGAGCGCTTCACCTCCGCCCCATCTCTCCTTCCTCTTCTCCTTCTTCCCCACCCATCCTCCCTTATCCTCTCCTTCCCTCCTCCTCTGCTTTCTTTCCCGGGCTCTGCGGTTACAGCAGAGAGCATTAATAATAATAACAATGATAAACAGAGAGGAGAGATAACCACAGTAGTGTGTGTATAAGAGGCCCTCACAGCCAGCCAGCTTATACGCTTAGCCCCCATTAAAGATGGATGCGGGGTGGGGGTGGGGGTGGGGGTGGGGTGGGGGTGGAGGCAGCAGGAAAATAAGAAGCTGTTATTTTGCATGATATTAACCACATGAAAGCGCGGCGCCTGTCGAGGACAGTAAAAGTCAAAGTGAAGAAGACAGAGGGAGGGTGCGAGAGAGAGGGGGAGGCTCGTGTGAGGAATAATGTAAATAGCGGCTATTGTTATCGGGCATAGCACTGTCAGACGGTGTGCATGTGTGTGTGTGTGTGTGTGTGTTATCACGCAACGCTGTCAGACGGCCCATTGTTTGGGAAGCGATAAAAAGCAATTTCCCAGAGTCCCTTGTAGAACCACACGCTCGGCTTAATTTGAGGGCCATTTTCCGTGACAGTGTTGACAGTTTATACATCTCTCTCCTTTCTCCCTCCTCCTTTCTATGTCTCTCTCCCTCCTGTGTTCCCTTTCGCCTCTGCTCATCCTTCCTGTGTGTGCATGCTCACTTTGTAGTAAAGAGGTTTGTATTCATGTCTGTGTTTATTAGTATCTCACCCCGTGTTTGCATGTTCCTTTGAGGAAGCAAATAATACCTGATAGTCTACCTGTCAGTGCGCATTTAACAATGTCATCACTATCATCAATACCACACACACACACACACACACACACACACACACACACACACACACACAGCCCTCCACGTCTGATGGGAATGTTTTTCCCTGTGCCCTGTCTTAATCTTGCCCTGACACAGAGCATTGTGAGCTGTGCTGCGCTGCCATCAGAGGAGAGCATGTCCTCTCATCATCCTGAGAGAGGGCCTATTAGAGGAGCTGAGGATGATGGGAGGCAGGGAGGAGAGGGGAGAGAAGAGACGATCGCAGAACTAGGGCAGGATAATTGACACTGGAAATTCTAGTTGCTCAAGTGGAGGAGGCTT
This sequence comes from Protonibea diacanthus, assembly GCA_028641955.1. Lineage (NCBI taxonomy): Eukaryota > Metazoa > Chordata > Actinopteri > Sciaenidae > Protonibea > Protonibea diacanthus. The sequence goes on along the minus strand of CM053978.1, from coordinate 4,912,707 downwards.
TTTTTCTCTTACCAATGCCTTTAGTGAGAGAGCAACAAGACATTAGCGCAAACACACACACGCCAGTAAACATGTATTGTACACACACACACACATCGCATTGTGCACGTGAGCAAAGAGTTTGCTGTCTGTTTGTGCGCTGTAGTGTGATTTCACAATCGCTGTTCGCTCCAGGCCTTGTAAATGAAACTGACGCCTGCTCAGACATGAGATTTTATTCCACTCTCACTGTTTGCCACTGGACATTTACATAGATTGATTATAGATTGTGAATTAATAAACAAAATAAAAATACAGGCTGAGAATAAAGCCTAAAAGTTGGGCTATCATCTTAAACCCTGAATGATATTGATAAATTTAGCCCTCTCTACACCAGCAGATGATCAAATTCAACTGAGTTTTTCCTTGCCACTGTCGCCAAGTGCTTGCTCATGGTGGGAGTTGTTGAGTCTCTGGAGAGTGTCATGAAGTAACTACTGTTACGATGTGGTGCCATATAAATAAAACTTAGTTGAATTCATTGTTACCTTCTCATACACAGTACATCATCATGTCTATCCAAGCTTTATTCATCGATATTTGGTTCCATAACCTGAGGACACTATATTTGAGAGCCCAGATATGCTTATCTTCTCGCTCGTTTTCAAGTAATGGAGGCCCGGACAAAGGCAGGATGAGTCTATACAGGAGCTGTTAAGTGCTTCTTCTTTAAGCTTCCAACTCGAGAGAAAACAGAGTAGCTCAGACAAAGATAAAGCCATGGCTATCTGCTTACCATAATCTATAACCCATAAAAAAGAGAAGAAAAGACTCCTGGCCACGTATTCCTAACTCTGTTATCATTCTTCAAAGCTGAGCTCTCCTGCTTTCTTTCCTGCTCCAAGGCTGTTTTATTGTATTGTTGAGAAGTATTCTTATTGTATGTATGTTTTATTATATTTCATTGTTCAGGAGAAATTTCACACTGGTGGTCTGGTGAACAGAGCCAATGAGGTGGGGTTTGATAAAGACACAAAATATTTGATAGCACTATCTGCCATGTCTGTGTGACAAGTCAATAGTGAAAAGTGTATTTAAAAAAAAAGAAAACACACACAATCTATTACGCTTCGCAAAGTTGCAGACAGCAGAATAAAGGCCAAATACCATAAAGTCTTTAAAAGGTAATATGAAAGGTTTCTAAAGGCAACAAGTTTAAATACAGACAGACTTCTGATCAAAAAACTCAAGTGATTCTTTCTCTGTGTTGTTGTAAGGCTCCTCTCCTCTCCTCTCCTCTCCTCTCCTCTCCTCTCCTCTCCTCTCCTACTCCCCCGCCCCTCTGTTACAAATGGCCCCACGTAGGAAATGAGAGGATTGTTATTTCAAACTTAATAATGTTACACGACTCCATCAAGACGACGCTGCTCTATCAAACTCCCACAATCTCCAGAGATAATTTAATCACCAAATGCCAAACTGCCACGCCACATTTAGGTGTAATTTTCATCCATGCAAAGGTAATTTGTTTCAGTATTATGAATTAATTAAAGCCTAACGAAGATGGAGAAGGCTGTAGAATGTCTAATCAACAGGCCCTTGAAGACTGATTGATTCTCTCTCCTCCACACTGTGGCCTATCATGCTTTGTCCTCCTTGTTGTTAAATCTTCTATCTTTTTTTTTGTTGTTTTTTTTTTTCCCACTATTGCACCACTTTTTTTTTCTCTCTTTGTTTCTTTCTTTGTAGGATTGTCCTAGATTTCCGTGAATGTGGTGATTTACGACGTCAGCAAAGGTGAGGTGAGTTTCCCTGCATTCAGTAATCTGGTCTCCGTTTGAGTGACTCTGTTCCCAACTGTCGGCTTGTCTGTCAGTTGCAGGCGTTATTATTTTAATCTTCCTCGCAAGTTTTTCTTGTCCAAATGCTTTATGGTGTTTGTTGACATTTAAACAGCCCTCGATACATTCCTTTTTCCTATATATGCCTATATGCATCAGGGTGGAGTCATGTGTCACTCAATCATTCTTGCAGCTGCTCGTCCCAGGGGCCCGGCACTTTGTTTTTACACATATATAGAGATATATATATATATCTCTATATATGTATATGAGCCGCAGGGTACCTGAAAGCGTCCTTTTCACCCCTAAACACTCACTCACAGCAAAAAACACACTACACCATAAATCAAGGTTAGAACACGCCAAAGTCATACACAGACAAGCCCTTCTCACGCATACACCACACATGTCAGGTGTTATCTGTTTCAGATCTGCAGGCATGTACACTGTATATAGTTTCTCTGCACTAAACACACACACGCACATCAAAATGCTCATACCCAGCCATATACAGTAAATACAACAAATGCCTTCTCGTGTACCAAGAACAACATACCTCACATCCAGTTCTTGCTTGTGTAAATATTTATCCTGCATGTTTCAGATATGCAGTGCAGTGCTACGTGGCTGAGACAAAAGCTTGCAGGTTTGACAGGGCACAGTCAATCTCGGTGAACGTTGAATGAACGAAACCTGTTTGTTTTTTTCTGCTTTTGCAAACACCATCAGGGATTGCGAAAAAAAAAAAAGGTTGAGCGTCTCAACGTTTACCCTGTAAGTCATGCATATGACCAGGAAAGGTTAATACAGACAGAGATAGCTGTAGGTGCATTCCTTTACTGTACTGCACTGTACACACACACACATACAGAGGGAGAGAGAGAGAGAGAGAGAGCAGAGCCTGCGGTGTGAAACTGGTAGAGTTCAGATTAATCAACTGTAAAACAAACAGTGTTTTGTGACAGGCATCAGGGTGTGTGTGGGTTTGTTTGTGAGGGTATTTATTTAGGCTCTGCGAGGCACCATGGGAAATGCAACAGGGAGTGTCACCAGACAAACATCATAACCTAGCTCTCCAACAGGCCTCTATTTAATGGGTCAGTTCACACTAATTACAAAAACAACATATGTTCCTAATTGTATTAAGCCATGCAGAAAGTTTTGCTATTATTTGCCAAGCTTTGGAGATAAATTGACCACAAACACCAGACATAAAGGAGGTGAATGGACTGTTCATTTTAAATCAGCAGTTATGTGTCTCCACAAAAACAATGTCTTAGTTACTGTGTGAACAGTTTTTTTTAAAGCATTTTATAAATAAATTGTCCCCTAATTGTTTCCAGCTATGTGCAGTGAGCTATGTGGACCACTTTGCCAGAAATACAACAAAACTGATGTACGTGTTTACGGTACAGCCAAACAGTCCAGTGTTGGTTAGAGGTGTGTGCGTTGGTGAGTTGGAGCTGTGCGACCTGTCACCTGCATCTTGCCGCTCCTTCTTGCTCTGTTACTTCCTGCAGTATTTTAAATGCTCTGTCTGCAGATTATTCTCGTTTCGTGGATGAACAGTTGTAGTCAGCGCTAACCTCTGTGGCGGATCCTTTCTTAAACCTGCTTCACAAGAAAAACACGCTATTTTTTTTCACCAAGCGTATACAAACATTAATTATTTAATTATTATCAATTAATATAAACATCCCAGTTTAGATAGGTATTTTGAATCCGGCAACGAAGGCGGACCCTGCCATGAACGATGAAACAAACTTCTATAGAGAAGTAATTATTGAATGTAAATACACTGAATGGCTGAAATGTTAAGTTGAAATAGTATCCAGATTTGCATTTGATATCATAAAAACTGAATTTTAACTTTATGAATCTCTTTAAACGGATATTTAAACATGAATGTAGGGGACAGAGATTTTGGCCTCCTGCTTTCCTTTCGTAGCCTGAGTGGTATTGATCAATCATGTTTCAAGTGGGCCAAAATGCAATCTTAGAACCCAGAACGTGTTTGTGTCTTTGTGTGGATGGTGTTAAAATGACCCGAGGATCACCTGCTGCTAATCGCACTGTGATGACAAGAAGCAGATGACCAATTAAAAATCCTTGGGCAAATACCCAATCAGAGCTGTGCTCTGAGAGTCCTCCACGCCGCAGTCTGCCACTGCTTTTTCACAACCCTTTTCCCTTTCCGTTCTCTCCATCACACTGAGCGACAGGGGTCTTTTCACCACATATGGACACACACACGCATGAACCCACGCAAAAAACACATGCACACACGCACACATAAAGGCACTACACCTTATTACTCTTTATTAATCTGCAGGGCGTTAATTGAAACCCCCCTGAGTCCTAGCCGTACCTGCATTCCCTCTCTCATTATCAGTCAAGGTGCCTTTGGGGGAAGAAGAGAGAGGGGGATGGTGGCAGAAGAAGAGGACTCTCGAGTCTCCTGTGACAGGCCAGTTGTACATTCACATATCTGACTGAATTAAACTTAGCAGCCAGTTGGTACCTGCTTTCTCTTCCACCAGCGGAAAAAATATGCCTGGAGCAAAACATGTGGATCTGTGAATCTGTACGTGTTCAGTATGTGCTTGGATTGATAGTCGAGGCCTCCCTCTGCCATTAGTCTGTCTTTCAAACTTAAATGTGACCAAGATCGGGTGCATAAAATGCTCTTGAATTTTGCTAATATTTGGAAATGCGTTCTTCACCCTTTCACTGCTCATATTGTAACAGCTAGATCATGAATGCAACCTCATGATCTGCAGAAATAATATTTCATTTCTGTTGGTGTTACAGCAATAAACACAAATATTCCAAAGTGCAAGTAGGTGCACGTTGTAGAGTCCGACTTTTCACCCTCCTTTTTATAAAGCTGTCAAAACACCAGTTATCAACTGGTCTGCTGACATTCTTAAATTTCCCTTTGAATGTTTTTTTTGTCATAATGAGCAATGAGTTTTGATTCGCTGTTTTTGTTCTGCGTGATTACATTACCAGATTTCAGCTGGTTCCACATGCTGAAGTTAATAACAATTTAAACAAAAATCTGCTGCGAATAACCGAACACACGACGTCTGATGGCTGAAAAGAAACAAAGCAGGAAAGGGGAGCTCTTAAAGTCAAATAATGTTACATTAAAGGAATGGTCTAGTCAGGGCTGCTTTAATTAGACGTACAGTGTGAAGGAGCTAATAGGTGTTTAATAATTCATAGTATTTAAGAAAGAGTGCAATTGATCAGCAGACCTGAGGGATGGCATTTCTGCTTGGATTTTCGTCGACGATGGAACATTTTCTGCTTGGTGTGTTTCTGCTAAATCACAGGTGTGGGGATAGGCACCTTCTTAGACTTTTGCCATTCGTTACGGTCCAGGTTTGGACTTTAAAATTAGGTCAGGGTTCAGTTTACACAGGCACTGCTGCCTATGGAAGTGTACATACAACGAGAGAGAGAGAGTCAACCCTGTACGAGTAAATTGTGTTTGTGTACGGGTGTGTGCACGAGCGTGCTTGTGTGCCAGGAGAGGAGAGGATCCGATTAGTACTACTCTGAAAGTAATTACCTTAATTAAAGCAGTAATGTGTGGAGGCAGAGGGGAGGAGAGGGGGGAGAGGAAGGGGTGGGGGGCAGGGGAGAACCTGCCATCTTTTATGGGGCAGTTTAGGGACTGTGTGATTTAAGGGGCACACTCAGCAGTGAGAGAGAGAGGGAGGGAGGGACAGGGAGACAGACCGAAAAGTGGAGGTGAGTGAGGATAAAAGCGGGGGGTTTTGTTATGGGAAGATAGACAGAGGTGAGGGGAGGCGGTGAGTGAGGGGGAGAGTGATTGGGGGACAAAAAAAAAAGTTCTTAGGGAGATCTGGCCAACAAGGTGGCTTCAGTTCTGTTTACTATTCTTCTCCTGTTGGCAGACTTTTGTTTTCACCGTATATACTTTCCTCACACAGACCAAAACACCCACCGAGAACACACACACACACACACACACACACACACAGAAAACAATCCATGTTTTATGCTGGGCCTTATCTGGCATGGCATATGACAGATTACTCAACCCTACTATGGCAGACATACTTCCTCTCTAGCCTATTTGTACCCCACCACACACACACACGCACACACACACTGCACTGTATGGACCAGTGCCAGTGCGGTGGTCTGTTCAGGTACTGTACAATTTGTTTCACAAGTGTGTGTTTGTGGTTTTGTGTGAGAAGCAGGTAAACCCTGCAGGCCGCAGTGCAGGCTGCACACACACACACACACACATAAACGTTATTTAGTTGCAACTCAAAATCTAAAAAAAGCTTCTTTTTGTTTATAAAACCTGACTTCTCTCACTTTGCGCTCACTTCTCTGCACAATACGTATAGTCTTCATTGTTTTTTTGTTTGTGTCCTCAAATATTTGATGTTCTTTTCTTCACTAGCTATCTCTGACGCCCTCACCTTATCACTGATAAAATATTATCCCATATTTTGTAAGGCTGAACGTTTAATTGTTGTGCATGTTTTTCCTCTGAATTCTCCAAGGCCCCAATCTGTGTCTGAAGTCCACAGACTGCATTGGCCTTGCATGTGTGTACAAGTGTGTATGCACACACGTGCACATGCGTGTATACTATTGGTTCTGCAGAACCAGACAAAGAGATGGAGAGCAGCTCACACATTTGCATTAGTTGGAGGTCTCGTCATAACGGCCGGATAATGGAAATCAAATAACAACTGAAATACAGTCGGTGCTGTGTCCTCGTGCCACATACAGCTTACAGGTGTGTGTGTGTGTGTGTGTGTGTGTGTGTGTGTGTGTGTGTGTGTGTGCATGTCAGGATTTGAATCGCAAGTGAAATAACATCTTTGTGATAGAGTGATAATGAAAATAATAACATCCCTGACAAAATATTCATAAAGGTAATGATGAATGCCATATTTCTCAGAGAGATACATCAGAGGCGTCTTGGTTAAAAGAAAACAGTGGCCGGCGTCTCCCACACCCTCAAATTATCTGCCGCTTTCACATTTCACTGATAGCATAGATGAGAGCTGAGGAAAATGGACACACAATTATGCTCACTTGTCGTATATTAATACTGCTTCTTGACATCTTCCATGGACCCTGAGCTGTCATCTCTTTGTCTGCTTTAATTGAAAATTAATGGTTAGTGCGTTGCCAAGGCAACCGCGGCAGTGGCGGTGGGTAGCGAGCCACATTCAGACAGACACCAGTGGCATTGTTTGTCCTGTCTGACCTTGGAAGTCAGAAAAGAGAAAGAAGAAAGGCAGAGGAGGACAAAAAAGACATTAAAAAGAGAATAGAGAGGTAAGGGTTGAATGTTGTGCATTGGAGCGAGGGAGAAAAATAAAATAAAGTTATTATGGCCGTGTTTTGGCCAGGTAGAAAGAAAGAAAACTGTGGTAGGGGTGACTGAGGAGGGGACTGAAGATATGATGTCAAAATGCCAAATGGGGAGAATTATGTTTGAGTAAGAAAGCAGAAGAAGCTCTGGTGATTCTTCTGTGGAGCAACGGGATTACCTTTGTGCTGATGGAGTCAGAGGGCACCTCATGTCCCCATAATCATCTGGACGCTAGGTGCTGGAGTGAGCGAGTGTGAAAGAGAGAAATCATGTGTATGTGTGTGTGTGTAGACGTGGACAATGTTGGTCCTAATGTTTACAAATCCATCAGTGTGGACACCAAATGCCAAATGGACTTTGAGGCCAGGCGTCTGTAGATTGACAGAGAATCTGATGGACGTCACACAATCTCCTGCAGTGGTGAGCTCTCCGGGCCAAGATGAGGAGAGGGACAAGAGGTTACAGTGGACATGATGGAAAATCATTTCTAAACATATAAAAATCATTTACAACTCTAAGATGTCAGCAGGTGTGGTGCATGTCATCATTAGTGGAGTTAGATGAAGACTTGCCGAAAAAATAGATAGTACAAGAAAACCTGTTGAAATGGTCAATTTGATAGAAACAAAACTTTAAACTGAGGCTTATTCACCATGTGATGTATGTGCCCGTCTCATGGGTCATGGGTCAATCATGGATGGTCATAAAAATCAAACATTTATTAAAAATACCAAATATTACTGAGAAACTATTTTACGACAAGCGAGAAAACAATATCTGGTTACAGTAACTGTTAGATCATTTTTAACTTTTCCTAAAATACCAAGTGTTCATTGTGAAGGTTTTATATTCACTTCTTCCAGCAGGTTGTGGAGCTAATTGGAGAGTTCGTGTTCATTTGTTAAGAAGGAAATATTCAAACGATCTCCCTTTAGAGCCATAGAATCCATGATAAACCTCTTCTTCTTCCACATTTTGTGACACATTATTGGCAGACCATTAAGGACAATATTTTCACCATCAATGTGCCAGTTATTTTTTTTGCTTTAAAAAAAAATCTAAATTTCCTAAAGCCCAAGATGACAGCTTCAAAATGCTGCCCAAACCCAAAAATATTCAGTTCATAGTGTTTAAAAAAGAAGTGGTAAATCTTCACTTCCCACTCGTGTCTTTTGAACCTGACCTCAAAGTAGTGCTCAATCTTAGAGATGCTTTGACACCATTTTCCCTGATTCTGATACCTGAGGTTTGCATACTGATCTTTCTTTTATCATCTAGTTAGTGAAATTGGCGCCTTTTAGCTGGTTCGGTTTCACATCACACTCCAAGAAGTCGATTCTGCTTCATGGCTCTAAAACAGAAGCTTCCAGTGGCAGCACAGGGCACGTGACCCTTGCTACTTTGTCTCTGATTGGCTAGGATTTGTTGCCTTCGTTGGTTAGGACCGGTTAGATTGGTTAGGGTTTAACATTGGTGCAGTCAGGTCATTACTTCGCCATCCTGGGAAAGAAAATGCCCCTGTTTCAGAGATAATAAGTTACATGGCATTGGATCACTGTACAGATACATATCTGCACTGGTCGACACCTAATCTCACATTTTAAGGCAGTATTGGAGGCATTTCCAGCTTCAATCTTCAGATGATAGCTGGAAGAAATTTATATTTGATTGTGCTTAATTGCGGTAAGGAACATCATGCTCACAGATGTTAGGAATCAGTTTCACATCAGCTGATTATCTGATCTGGGTTCAGCTGTACCATTCTTAAGTAATGACCTGCTAAAGCTATATTTTTCTGTATATCTGTATGGTTAAATGTATTCACTATGATTTGGAAAAACAGTTCTGTGATTAACAAATTAACCAATTTGTTGTTCATCCAAACTTATATCATGGCATATTATTCCATGAAACACAGTTACACACTGATATTAACATGCCGGGGCACATGTCCTCGCTACGATGAGCTTTTAAAACTGTAGCTCAAAGGGTGAATTTTGTCAAAGCCCTGTCTTCAGAGACAAAGAGCAGCGCTTCATCATGTGGTGTTTTAAGTGGATCCTTGGTGATTGGTTTAGTTGATTCAGTCACTCATAACAAACTCACAAGTCCTCACAAGTTCTCCTTGGTTTAGTGGAACAGCATCCTCTACTTGTTGCTGTATCTGTATGCATACAAAGCTTGTGTGTATTTGTAAGCGTTAGCTTGATCTCAACTCAAGTACACCCACCAGCCTGGCTGCACCTGTGAAGAGAAGTTTGAATGAACGATGCTGTGCATACGATGCATTTTCAAAAACATTTAGCTGCCAAGTACACCCTCTACACATCATACACAACACTGTCTTTCATGAGGTTTGGAGGATACTAAAGTGTGGAGTCATAATAAATCTAACACGCTCTAACATGTACTTCAGGGTTGGAGGCCAGTTGTTTTGTGTGTGTGTGTGTGTGTGTGTGTGTGTGAGAGAGAGAGAGAGAGAGAGAGAGAGAGAGAGAGAGAGTATTTGAGTATGTGTTTGAACATAGATGTACTGTGTGCATATTTGTGTGTTGCCCATCATTGTGGCCAAGATTGAAAAGCTCTTCCAGGGCTGGAGGGTCATGGCACATTTATTGATTGGAACTTTCTTATGCAGACATTTTGTGAAGGTTGAACGCCTTTCCATTGCCATTGTGTATTCTGTTACAAATGTGACAATACGCTGCTTTTGACAGGTCACATAACAGTTTTTTTTTTTTTGAGCAAAATTCTCCAGAAATGTTTTTCGACACTTTCACACTGTGTGTCTTTCATAGCTGTACAAAATGGGCCAGTATCACACGAATATGTCCCATCCGTATCAGGAAATATTCCCGAGTGATACTCTGTCAGGGCTCCTCTGCGGTGTTTTGCCGTCTGTCTGGTGTACGTCGACACACAACCACAAATGCAAACAAACTTTTCTGTGAAATTCGCCACAAAATGGATACATCTGTAGAAAAAGCTGCAGTAGTAACTTCCAAACCACACTGGCCCTGAGCTTCTGCCCATTGAAGGCAATTACTGAAGCATATTTTATTTACAGTGAGGCCGTATAGCATTTATCCTATTGTTTTATTCATATGCATGGCACATGTATTACAGTATAGGGTGTAGTAGTAGAATACAATGTTTTGTTGAAACCAAAGTTACTCAAAATAATATACTTATTCACATTTCATAAAGAAGTAAAATGTATCAAATCGTGTCGAATTTTAATCAATTTTAGTTTCCAGCTGTGTTGTATTGTGCTCATCAGGAAACTAAAGGAAGGACAGAGGAACATGGATTGGCGAGAGAGTATTCTGAGAAGGTCAGGCATCAGGAGTAAATATTTTTCAGTGTTCAGCGTAAAGTAGAAAGCTTGAGAGTTTGATGCATTTCGGGGCTGCTGTTCCAGTCAGAGGTACGATGATGGAATAAGAAATAAAGTTAATGTCATTCCAGAGAATGCCAAAGATCCGGCAGTAGTTTGGATGTGTTCAAAGTCTGATGGTGCTCGTCATATCTGCTCTAGCTCATGAGGTTAGAGGCATGATTATTATTATTATGTAATGCATGGAAACATCTGCACTGGGAATGAGGCTGATGCTGATGCTGGACAAAAAGGACTGTGGGGTCAGATCCAAGATGTATTAAGAATATTTTTTTATACTCACAGTAGATCAAGACTGAGAGTGTTTAGAAGATAGTATTTTACTCAGCACTGTACAAGCCTTTGCCGTTTTCACTGCCGTTTGAAGTACGATGAATTCATAATCTCATGAAATAAAACACATTTCACAACTCACGTTTAGTAGCCAAACAATTGCAAAATAATGGCTGAAACTTGGATGAACGAAGCTCTTAGATAGACAAATGACTTTTGAGTGTTCTTTTGGCAACTAACCTAATGAGTCATTCAAACTCCCCGTATGAGTATGTGACGTGCTCCTAATTGCAGTACTTAAAACGTGACAATTTATTTTAACAGCACAGAGGAAAATGTCAGATGAATTGCTTGACATGTTAAGGTTGCTCAGAAGTCTGTGCACACACAAATTAAACGTGCATCTCAACATGTGTAACCCTGTTTACTTCTCTCATGATGATTAACTGATAACAGTAGCTATTACAAAAAAAGAAATTATATGCATGGCAATTACCAGCACACAGGCCATTGTCAACATCTTTATAAAGTTAAATTACAAAGCAGCCAGCATGGAGTGGCAAGTACTGCAGTGGAATACAGTTTTGAGGTACTTGTACAGTGAGTATTTCCATTTCCTCCTGTATATTACATCTACACCTCTACAGTTCATTCATTTGTCTAATTTTAGTAAGTAGTTACTTTGCAGATTCAGATTAATAATAAAAGACACAATTAACATATAAATGATGATGTATTTTCATAAGTTATTTTAAGATAAGGTTTTATTTATTGTAGGGTGGAGGGATTCTGAAGCTACCCAGCAGTATGACACTGAGACACCTGCTCCCACCCGGCACTGCGACATGCGCCCAATAATTAACCGCAACCTTGCGTACAATAAATCTTTTCACCACAACGTCAAAAGCGATGATTTAACTCTTTTTCCATCAGATATGAGCAAATTCACCTGAACGCAGCACCACTTCCACCACGACACAAATCACTAAAGCAACTTAGATAAATTGCACAAACTGAGGGCACCCTATAGGCGGCTGTGCTCAGTTACCGGAGGCATTCTCACTTCAATGTAAAGACCAGTGCTAGTGTCATGAAGTGATGAAGTGTGTGAAAAAATAATTTAATGTACGTCCTGACACACATGCTGCAGGCACTGCTAGATCCTGAAGGTTTGCGCTGGCAAAAGTCATTTCAGATCTTTGTGAAAAAAACAGCAAATCATGCCCAACAAAAGTGTGCACAGAGTGTGCTGGACGGAGCTGTGATTTTCTCTCATGCGGCAGAGGAAGGTGTCTGTCCGCACGTTTGCGCTGCGACTCGGTACACCGTAATCCAGCAGAAGGAATCGCGGAAGCAGGAAGGAGGAAGTGGTGTGAGCGAGAGGCAGAGCGGGGGGGGGGGGGGGCGCGTGGGGGGAGTAGCTGTGTGTTGATGATGAGCTGGAAGGCTGAGGTAAGAGGCTGGGGATGCAGAGGGAAGGAGAAGATAGAAGAAAGAAAAAAGAAGGATGGATCACTTTCCCATATTGCATGTGTAGCAGAATCCGTCATCTTGGTGTGCCAGATGTGCGTCATTCACATCAAACTTTCCAAATTAAAGGGCCACCTCACCCCTCCGCTCCCCCCCCGTCTAATCCTCTCTCCATCTCCCTCTCTCTTACCATTAAGTCTCAGTGTGCTTTTACACACATACATGCACACTCACATTACTGTACATACATACACACTCGCTAACTTCTTCCTCTTCTTCTGCTTTTTTTTTTTTTTTTTCCAAGGGAACTTGCTGAGAGGGCTCAATTTATGATGTTTTGTAACAGTAGCGTCGCCTTAGGATGCAAAACACATCTCCATGCTGGCAGACTAGGCATTGTGGGTTATCTTATCTGATGTGTCGAGGGGTGGTGAATGTTATTTGCATGCTGCATTGATGTTCAAATAGCAGTTTGAACGCTTCCTCAGCAGGGAAAGACTGTGATTGTATGGTTGGCGAGCAAACAAGTGTATCAGATGATATCAGCCTTGGCCCACTTTACTATCCTGGGTGAGTCTGTACCATTAAAAACTTCACTCAGCTTATACATACATCTGTCTCCAACTCTGCCATCAGCTCCTAGTAACATACGTATGCGTGCGTGTCTGTGTGTGTGAGTTCTGTGAACCTGCGTCTGCTGAACTTTATGGCAGTGATATGTTAAGTACCTCATATTACAGTCATAAAAAAAAGGTCTGTAAGTTGCTTGATGCAGTTTAAAGCTGTAGAGGTAATGCCACAAATCACCCGCCGCTCTTTAGCCTGACACGCACCAACACAGACGCACACTCGATCCTGTTTGAGTGGCTGCCAAAGGCTCTGCCTTGCCTTTCATATGTACACAAAATGACAAGAGAGGAGAAAGGACAGGAGACGAGAGGACAAGAGAGGAACAGAAGCAAGAAGAAAGATGAAAGAAAAAGGTGGAAGAAAGACAGTAATAAGGAGCAGAAAGTGTCTGAATTGTAAATGAGTAAATGTCACCGATGGCGGAGCAACTGGACAGACACATGATGGAGCTTTCATCCCTCACCGTACAGCGTCATTGCCCCGTAAAAGAGAGAGTCTGAGATCTATTTTGTCATTTTACGTCCAATTTCCCCAGGATAGGAGGGCACAAGACAAGTGAAAATGCAGAGGGAAACACCCCAAACCCCCGAGTCTTTCTCTTTCTCCCTTTCTGTCTTTCTATCACACACACAACTACAGCGAGCAGACCAACTTTTCCCCGTCCCGTGCTGCCAGATGAGGTTTGATACCTGCGATTCCACAGTTAATCCTGGCTAGAATTTAAATAGAAGCGAAATTATTGTCTTTCTCTTACGTTCCCTTTCCCCACTTCCATTTTCACTCCGTCTCCCAATCTCGCTCCCTCTCTTTTCTCCGACGCCGGGCGCAGAAAAAGCCTGACCTCTGCGTTTTCCCCCGTCCTTAAGATTGGTTTTAAATACTCAGCAGATTAAAGCACAGGCATGAAAGCTCACATTAGCCATATATTTAAAAATCCCCCTGGCCGATAATCCATGTATTTGTCAGAATCAAACACAGGGGAATAGAAAAGGGACCAATGACATGATGAGTAGCCTGAGCCAGACGTATTGTGAAGGGGAATTAGAAGGAGAGAGATACATTTAGCAGAATGGGGCCCAAGAAGAAAAGTCCTTCAGGATGATTATTGAAATTCACTCAAGTCTGGCTCACGTGAGCGTTTGACAGGACAAAAAGCACCGTGGCAATTTGATGACCTCCGATGCCCTTCACTGTCTCTCTTTTTCTTTTCACTCTGCAGTGCACACACACACACACACACACACACACACACACACACACACATACAGTGACCTGTAATGATAAAAGACTGATAGAATCTAATGTGGATTTTTTTTTCACATACTGTAGATCTGTAATGGTAATTGTTGGAAATTCTAACCTTAACAGACGTGTCAAAAAAGAAAATGCTCGTGAACGTACACGTTTTTATATTTGATTAAAGAATTTACATCAGTATTTTTTTTTTAAATTCACGTGATTCCTTTTTTCTATTATTACAATTCCATTTTTATGCCCAATTGCAGTAACTTCTGGCCAGTCTTCTCTTTGATCAATAAAAGAATAACCTTGACTTTTGAAGTTTATTACTACACAAATCTGATGTCAGAGGTTAAGCTCCTATAAATGGACACAGTTCATACCAAAAAACATAGCATACACTCATGATGGTTTCTCATTGAATATTTTCAGGGGACAACAGAACATCCACAAGGTCTCCATCTTATCTTAACCTGTGGGAACCCAAAGCCTCCTAACATAAAATATACAAACTATAACTATAAAATAAAATATACTAACTGCAAAGACTCCAAGGCCTTACAGGTTAACTACCATGTCAGTGCATAAATTAAACATTCCTTTATGTCCAATAAATTTCTACCACACATTAAAAATACAAGCAGAAAGAAAAGCTGAATAAATGCATGAATATTTGAAAGGCTGGAGAAATGTGTTTTTGTCCATCTATGGCATGTTTTCTGTTCTATATTTTACAGCAAATTACAAGGACATTCTTACAAAAAAGACATTCATAAACAGTTCCCTGCTGCATCCTTTTTAGTACAACCGCTGACATTACTTCTTGTTTCTGTGTGTATTCTTTGAGCTTTGAATAGTCTGGGGAACTGAGAAGTGTAGGTCAAAAGAAATCATTGAGTCTTTCACAGCCATACTTCGCATACACAAACAAATGCTGTAAATGTCAATAACAAGTTACAGCGAATTCTAGATCAGAACTTATATAGAAACACACACACACACACACACACACACACACACACACACACACACATTGCGTTCACTGATGTGAAGACTCCAAGGTTGTGAAAACTTAAGGACATTAAATGATTTCATTTATTATTTTATTTTACTGTTGTATCTAATCCTAACCCATTGACCCGCTGGTGATCATTCATTTTCTTTTATTTTGTTGTTTTGCACTTTGACGCTTCATCTCCTTTACAGTATACAGATAAATTCAAATATTTTTTTTCTCTTCAGAAATTCTCCTTTTCTTTCTTCTTTCGCTTTTGACACTTTTTCCTGGCATCTATTAACCTATCACCACATGCGTGATAGAGTCTTGAGCTGGTTATTGTATCAGGGCTGTTACGTATGTCAGCTTAACACTGATGGCCACACTAATGTGACAGAGCTCTCCGGGTTACATCTCTCTTTCCTGCATTAAAAAAAAATCTTCAGCAGAGAAATGCCACACATCACATGTTCCAAAAAAAAAAAAACCCACTGACACCAAAAAGGTTGCTGAAGAAAGCCAATCCTATCCTAACCTTCCTCTCCATCCCTCCATCCTATAGCCGCTCTTTCTCTCATTCCTTGAACCAGTCACTGACAGCACACAATGCAGAGGTAGAATCATAGAAGCTTTTCCACATCTTTCAGTGTCTGTGTGTGTGTGTGTGTGTGTGTGTGCGTGTGTGATGCTTTCGGAGACAAAGACCCCTGCTGTAGGGAGTCCTGTGGGAAAGGCGTGCGGCCGGAAGATGTGAGCACGCCGGCGAGTGATAATGTCAACTTGAGAGATACGGCGTGTCATTTTACACAACCACACATCAAAAAAGACAGTGGGGGGACGGAGGAGAAGACAGCGTGTCATTTGTTTGCTTTGATACAAGATCGCACCGAGGGAGAGACTGGAAGGCTCTCAGAGTGCGTGTATGTTTGTATGTCCTGCACGTGAGCAGATGAAGGGATAGGGTTTCGGGGAGATTTCCTAAATGTCTCGTATTAAGTTACACCTAGACAGACAAACACACATGAAGACTGGCACAGTTTGGTCGTGTCTGGTTTGGGAGCTCAAGGACCAGCATCTTCAGAGGCCATGGCACAGGACACTGAAAATTACAAGTGACCCAGTTTGGATAAATATAGCACGAATGAAACACTGGGCGCTGAGGTTGTTTTGGCCTATTGTTAATGTCCTTTTCATTTTCATAACTAAAATGTGGTTATTTTAACCCAATGCGAAACACAATAAACTTGTTAGCTGTACAAAACAATTCGCATATGACGAGCAAGATGTCTTTACTCACTAAGTACTTGATCATGGTTTGAATTGTTTAGTCTCTGCAAATAATAATGAATTTAAATTAAAAAAAAACAAACTGCATAACCTGTAACAAATAGGGACATGTAGGTTTAAAAACAGGTAAAAATGTACCCAGTATGGGACATGTTTTTTTTTTTTTTTTTGCTATGTTTACCCAACAGTAATATAATACTAGTCACAGTGGGTGCTCTTTGATATTGCACTCTGCCATATTTTATACTGTGTGTCATATTTCATATTTTTATTCAGTAGTGACATAAAACAAACAGAACAGCCTGTTGTCTTGAGTGCTTTTCTACCCACCTGAGTGAAATGAACCCAGTGTTGTGTTTTTACCTGCTCCTGAACCCGTACAGTACGCATCCTCTCCATTTCCACTTGCTCTGTCGCTCTTCTTCTGCGTAAAAATGGTAAGACAAGTTTCCTTCCTTCCTTCCTTCCTTCCTTCCTTCCTTCTTTCCTTCCTTCCTTCACATGTCAGTGTCTAATGTATGATGAAGTGTGTGTGGGAATGCATGCATGTGTTGTGCTTCGCTGCCCCACATGTGGTATAATAAAATTACTTTCTTGCCAAAACATCCCGAAAATTTCGACATAAATTTCCATTTCTCTTTGCTGCATCATTACGGATGATCTGTGTGCGTCTCATATTATCTCCCGACCTCTAACTCAGGAAAATCTTAAAGCTTTTCATCACAGCTACATGAATCAAAATCAATATCCGAATGCAGAAAAAGGTAAGATAGCAACATTGACTTTCCTGTGAAAGTTAAATAATTTGATGGTGCGTTATCATTGTGGAAGACAGGAAGTTTCCCCTCATTTTTTTATTTGAAACTCTTCAGAGAGCCTTGACTCTTTGTTTTGTAACCTTGTTGGTGTGAATGTGTGCCAGTCAGATTTACACTCACCTCACCGGGTTAGAGACTTTTTCCTGGACTTGACTGCTGGGTCACAAGTGCTTTAAAACGAGTCCTTGAGGTGAAGAATAAGATCCTCTCTCTCTCTCTCTCTCTCTCTCTCTCGCTCCAGCTGTCCCTGCATGTGGGAAGAAGTGTGTGAGTGTGTGTTAAAACAGCTTGTTAACACGTACGCCACCGCCTTGGCTGGGACTCCCTAATTATTCCCTTCCAACCAAAGGCCAAGATGAGGAGAGAGAGGAGTGATAAACACATTTTCTTAGTTTGTCTGTCTCTCTCTGTTCCACTTTAGTGTGTGTGTGTGTGTGTGTGTGTGTATCTGTGCGTATGATCGTGTGATGCAGAGCAGCTGTAATAGTAAACATGTTTATGAAACATCTGCTAATAGAAAGCAGGTGTTGATTGGCTGTGATCCTCCCAGCAATCAGTGTATATTCCGAGCCTAACACAGATGCCACTGTATGCTTCGAGGCCACACACACAAACACACACACACACACACACACGTGTGTTGTTCACAGGTACAAGAGATATTATTGAAAAACAACCAGCCCTGAGATAGCAGTGCTGTTTTTTGGAGCCGCAGTCTTCTTGTTGTCTTTGCATAACCACATAGGCCGCATGTTTGTGTGTGTGTGTGTGTGTGTGTGTGTGTGTGTGTGTGTGTGTGTATGTGTGTGTGTGTGTATATGTGTGTGTGTTTGTTTATGCGAGTGTGTGTATGCAGCCTTCCCACATTGTCTTTATTTGTAAACATGCACACTCATATGTGCACTGAAGAAGGCGTGGGCACATTTGTGAATGTTTGTATAGCTTGGTTTGTGTGCTGCTTTCCCGCTCTTACTCTGTTTATTTGTATACGTGTGTGTGTGTGTGTGTGTGTGTGTGTGTGTGTGTGTGTGTGTGTGTGTGTGTGTGTGTGTGCGCGTGCATGCGTGTGTGTGTGTGTGTTTGAGGCCTCTCTTTGGGTTCGCTCTCAAGGCATTGTGGGATTTTTGTGGGGGTTGTTTGTAAACATCAACAGCAGTAAGTTTTATTTTATTGTAGCTTTATTTTACGACATTATTCCCAGATGGCGGCTAAAGCCCGCACATTTTTTTTTTTTTTTTTTTTTTTTTAATGCGCCTACCACACATTCTGCGCTCCCTCACCGCCACACATGTGCTTTTGCTCTCATACGCAAACAAACAACACGCTCTGTGGAGCTGATGCGCTCAGGAATGAGCAGAGAGGGAGACTTTTTTTTCCTCCACGCACACACACACACACACACACACACACGTACACACATGCATTGGCGGAAATAGCCTCATTTTTTAATCAATCCCAAATCCTGCGTTTAAAGGATCAGATTGAGTTATTCAAGTTAGTGGCAGGAGCTTTTTTCTCTCTTTCACCAGCTCTGTGACACTGTGGGTGAGCTCTCCCATATTTCTCTTTAATTAAGCCAGGGAAAACCTTGTAGTACAGCCAACCCAGCTCATGTAGCCACTTATGTTTTAATTTAATTACCTGTCCACTTTGATAATTATTCCCCCTGATTAACAGGGAGAGAAGGGTTCCTAAATGGGAATAGAAGAAGGGTGAGAGGGCCAAACGGCGTTTTTCTCCTTTCACCAAGAACAAGAATGAAGGTGTTGACTTAAGAGGTCCAAAACCAGCTCTATTTTGATCCGGTTTCATACTTGGACTGCTTCAGCCCGGCCTGGATTGGATTTGTTCGGGCTGTGCAGACCACAACACACACAAGTCCTTCTGAGTTTCCTGTGCTCTGATTTTTATGCAGCCGTTCGCCAAAACAGACAAACAACAACCAACAAATCATGGTTCCCCAAACAGACGAGGCGGTGATTGATATCTTTAGCAAAAATGTCAACAGTTACACAACAACAAGCAGGCAGACGATGCAGTCTCTCCTCTCTCTGTCGTGCTTCTCGTTTCCCAGGATTCAGCTGGTTTTGAGGTGACCATGCATGCACACCTGCCGGGTTCCAGTTCTGAACTTTCTCCTGGACGATCCTGTCTCGGTTTTGGTCGATCAAACTTGAAAGTGCACTTTCATGATAGCAGCCACTTAAAAAAGCATCACTCCTCACCATCCAGTTGCTCATATTAGCACCTGTCAGTTCTCCTCAGATTTATTGGAGACATTTAACAAAGTGTTCCTGGCAAAATTGTGGCAGGTTTAGAGGAAGAGGCGAGTGAGTGAGAGAATATACGGCTGCTCATGTACGCTCGCACGCACAAACACGCACACACAAACATTCGCACACATGTGGACACGCGTGTTTTTAGTGGTATTGATCGTGCTAATGAATGTGTTGTGATTTACTGCAGTCGTGGCCCATTGTTGGGTGGTGCTGTGATGGACTGCCATCATTTTCCAATGGTAAAAGCTTCGATAGAGAAAAGGCAGGAGGGCAGAATCCCATTTAACGGCCATAGCAAAAATTATTCCAAGATCTTCTTATGAGTTATAGCAGCCTTTTTTTTTACTCACTTTTTTTTCTGCTGCGACAGGTATGATGTAATTTCCAAATTTCATCAAAGACCGTAATCTCAACACTGATTATGCTGTCAATTAGTAAATGAATGTGGTGGTGGGGGAAAAAAAGGTGGTAATAACTCTGCAAAAGGAGTTGTCAAGCTTCCAAAATACATAAAGGACATAGTGAGGGAGGCAGACAGTAAAAATTGTCCAATCACAATATAACTGTCTATTTGCAAGGAAAGCGTGAACCCACTTAAACTGATTTTGCACATATTTTTTATTTGTGGAATACAGCATTTCTTAAGTTGGTGTAAATCTTTTTTTGGCGTCAATCGATTCAGGCAGACACGCAACGTGAATAAAAGATGAAAATTGCATCTTAGGGGGAAAAAAAGGTATTAAAAACACAAGTTATTCATACTTTTCAACTTTTTTTCTTGTGTGTATCATAGAGGGGAATTTATTTATTTACCAGTACAACACATGGGAAACAATGTGTACAGATTTTAAAGTGTATGCAGTCCAAATGTTTAATAGTAGACTGGTTCTGTTGGGCTGATCATGCTTTGTTTCTGACGGTTTCTGAGCTCAAACTCTGTGCAGGCTAACATCTGTTCCTCTCTGCCTCCACAATAGCACAACTCAGCCGGGATGCAAAGAGAGGTCAAAAGATCAGTGCCTTCCCCTCTCACACACACACACACACACACACACACACACACACACTGAGAGAGAGAGAGAAAGGCAGAGAGAGGGAGGGAGACAGAGAGAGAGATACCTCTCACCGGCTGCTGTTTTCCTATTGTGCGCTAGGGCTTTGCGAGTATAGGACAGCGATGAAAACGCGCACCTGCTTTAGAGGCATTACGGTAGCGCAGCAAACTGTCCCCCTCGCAACACACACACACTCCACACTCGTGTACACACACACAGCTCTGGTGATTCAACCCTGATTTCCAGCGAACGAGCGAGCAACAGACGGGATGCCAAAAAGTGAGGACCGGTGGAGAGGTTATTCGCGCTGAATAAGCCTCTTGAAGAGATAGCGGAGGAGGCAGACGCAACAAAACAAGGCGAGAAGCTGCGCTCTTTCTCCGCGGCAACTTGCGCACAGTGCCAGAGTTTTAGCGGCAGTATTGTTCTGACTTCACTCCAGAGGGGCCACTCCGAGGAGCGAGGACGCACACAAAAGGGAAAAAGGAAAGGACTAACGAGCACGCTTTGTCGTTTTAAAGTAATGGTCCTGCGGTCTTAGATCCTAGATTTCTCTGTCTGTCTCCCTCTCTCTCTCTCTCTCTCTCTCCTCTCTGTTTCTTTCCAATTTTTTTTTTTTTGTGAATTTTTTCGTCCCGTCGGTTTGTGTCCCCCTTTTGTCGCCGCGAGAGAGTGGACGCGCCGGGGGCTTGAGGAGCAGAAGCGGGCTGTCCACATGGTCCAACCACTGGCGTGAAAGTTGACTTCTTCAGAAAACAAGAGAACAGGTTGATGCATTATCTACACTTTCCTTCTACCCCCCCAACACCACCTTCTCCTTCTCCTTCTTCTTTAAAATCTTTCTCAGTCTGTCCTCGCTCTGTGCTTCCATTGAAACTCTCACACACACATTAGAGAACCAAAAAAAAAAAAAACATCGAACTTCAACTTTTCATCGCACATTGTCGGCGAAACTCCCACAAAGTCTGCCTAATAACATAATAGGGTATTAGAGAGTATTATAGAGCGGGGCACACTCGGACTTTTCCTCTTTCAGACTTCCCTCCGTCCATGTTTCACTTTAACTTTTCTTTTTCACTGGAGTGTTGAAACTTATCAGCCACGTTTCTAAAAGAAAAAAATCCTCTTTGAAGTGTTTGAGTAAAAAAAGAAAAGAAAAGAAAAATCGACGCTGGAATAACTTTCATTTGAGCGCTTCGCCACTTTCACACGTGTTAACGCACGCACGCAGGCAAAATGTGCTTTATTTCAGGTCGGCGTTTATTTATTTGCTTAAAGGGACGTTCATTTATTTGAACCTTTAGAAATCGCCGTCACAGACTGGGAGGACTGCTTATAGAAAAGTGTCATTGTCCGAAGTCTTAACGCTCATGACACAACACAAGTTTTTTTCTCCCCCCTCACACAGGTTAGGACTGACTAAGATGTCGGGAGTGGATTTTGAATGGACGCAACAAACGTTAACTTTGCGTCCCTGTTGATAACTCTTGTTAAGGGATTTGATAATAAACACCGACCGAAGTTATGTGGTGATAATTTTACACACCCGTCTGAATGCTTTGTCATCGCTTAGTACCTGTTTAACTCCCAGCACTGAAACACTCTTTAAATTGCCAAATTAAAATTTAATTTTTTTTTGTTTTTCGAGTTTTTTGATAATTAAACAAAGGCGTTTAAAATGACACAAAAAGCGTCCATACGTCCCTCAGTGAGGATAAAGGAGTCCTTGTCTTAAGACAGAAAAAAAAGCTTTCTTGTGGACATAGTCAATAGGTCAGGAGACAATAGTTTCTTTTCAAACGATTTTGACTTTTGAAATTGGAACCGCGTTGTGTGACCTCTTTGAGTTTGATGTGATTGTTTTTTTTCTGTATCATCTCGGCGGATTCGATAAATTAGAATAAACAGCTGAGTGTGCGAACAGCAGGACGTGAGGAGAGTTGTAAAAGTTTAATTCCACTTTTAACGGAGGATATTAAAAACGGATCGCTGCTGTAGTGTCTGTTAGATAATCAGTGCATTGTTACGCTGAAGCGTTTTCTGTTTTTATAATTCACAAATGAGACCGTTTGCATGAGGACAAAAACACACTTTTGATGATGAAATATAAAAATATTCCCTCATATTTAGAGTTGACTCAGGCATTATTATAAATTTAGAAATTGAGGGGGTTGGAGCCTGCAGCAGAACCTCTGCATGACCCGTGTTTTCCCTTCTTTTTGCAGTCATAAACCGCCTGAAAGTAGGCCTGCACCACAGAGGAAAATCATCTTTACTTCCTAGAGAAAAACAAGGAAAAACTTATAATCGGGACTACATAATTTTTTTTTTGCAGAGAGAAACTCGCCTTTAATTTGCCTCACACCAAAATTAGCTGTGAAATTTTAACTTGCTGTTGTTCTTCTTTTCTCTCTCTCTCTCTCTGTCTTTAAAATCAAACTCATCAAATATCAAACATCAGCCAGAACATCCCCGCATGTCAGGAGGCTTCAGGTCCCGCATGATGGAAAAGCAGCAGACAAAAAAAAAAAAAAAAAAAAAAAAGAGTGAGAGATGAAATGACAATTAATTGCTGTTAGTTGTCTGTCATTGAGAGAAAAGCATACAGGCCGTGTGGGTGCACACCCTGACACGGGCATTATTGCCCCGTGATTGATGGGCGCTGGGGCATTTGGCATAATTAATTTTATTTACTGTGTCCTCTCTCTCCTGTTGTGTGTGTCCCCCCCTCTCTCTCTCTCTCTCTCTTTCTCCCCCCCTCACCTCCTCCACCTACCCCACCCACCCCTCCTCCTGTCCTCTGTGGTGGCATTTCCGCGACGCGATGACACACTTTTAATTGCACTTTAATAGAAGATCCAGCGGGAATGAAAAAGCTCTTCATCACGTTTTATGACCTTGTCACGTTTTCTGGTGTCAGACAGGAAAGCAGGTATTTTGTGGTGGCTCGGAGCCCCCAGGTGTAAAGTGTATGCAGAATTAAAAACCATTAAAAAAAAAAAAAAAACAAAAACTTTTATTTCACCTGCGTGAATTACACAATAAGCTTCATAAAAAGCTGCACATGAATGTCTTTTTTTTAATGTCCTCACAGGTTCATGTTGAGGTTTATTTAAATCAGCAAAATCAAATCAGAATTTTAGGATGCTTAATTTGTTATTTTTATCTAAGACATTAGAAACTGGCTGATTTTTATTTGCATATCAGCACACCTGGAGCAATTTATTAGGGTGACAATAATTGACAAGTGTGCTGGCAGCAACCCTTGTGTGCAGTGCACCCATCTCGGATAACTCTCCTCTGTAGCTGATATGATAAATGTGCTGAAAAGGTTTTTTAGAAATCTGTAAAAAAAAAAAAAAAAAAAAAAAAAACATCAGTCAGTTTAGATTTTTAAATTTTAATTAAAAAAAAAAAATGAAGATCCTCGTTGCTACGTGTTCTTCCAGCTGCTTAATTCCTCTTTGTTAAAACAGTGATGTTTGGAGTTGGAGATACGTTTTCCAACGAAATACAGGTCACCACACAATTTAGTCATTTCCACAGTTTTATTTAAAATGACCTCACATGCACGATAATCACACGCAGACCTCCAAAAGAAACCCAACTGAGGGAGAAGAGTGAGATTAAGGATAGAGAAGATCTCTCTTTTTTTATTTCTTACTTCTGTTTCAGCATTTTCCACGAGTATAAACTGAGTGTAAAGTTATCATTTCCGTGTAGTGCTTTGCTCGTTGATAGGCTATCACATCAGTGACAGGCTTTTCATAGAAATATAATAGGAGACATTGAACAAAAGAGTATTTGAGAGGCAGAAGTAGTTATTTGGGTAAAAAGGAGAGTACGTGTGCAGGAAGCCAGAGGTGTCAGAGACAGATTGACTCTCTCTGCTCTCTGTCGGCTATTGTGCGTCCGTGTCTGTGTTTGCCTCAGCGTTGCCACCTTTTTTCATCTGACTTGCTTCAACACTTTTCCTTTCCTTTGCTTTTTTCTCCCCCCCCTCCTCCTCTCTCGACAGCTGTGTCTTTTCCATGTCCTGTTTTGTTTCACTGTTTGTAAGAACTGCTCGTGTACTGCTGATTTTTATCAGTTTCAGACCCTGTTCTCCGACAGACTATTGTTTTTCTGTTATGCTTACTGACACATTACTTAAAAGATGATTTTCAGCTCGGGCCCTGTGTATAGTGACTGTTTTTTTGCCGGTGTGTGTGTGTGTGACTCGAGCTCGTCTAGAGACGGGCAGTAATGGCTATGAATTCTCATGCGCTTTAAAAACCCCTTCAGCTGGATTAAAAGCCACCAATATGATTGTGTTAGTCCATAAACTCACTCAGAGAGTCCTTACCTCCAGCATGAGCGCGTGAGAATGTATGTGTGCAGGAGTGTATATATCTGAGTGCGGGAGTGTGTGTCTACAGGAGTGCTTTTTTCTCAATTCACCTGTCCTGCTTGAGTGAAAATGGACAGTATTTGAAGTTTTAAATGTCCTGTGCGTCGGTAGTGTTGATGGCTTGCCTGTCCGTCTCTCCATCTCTGGCGCTCTCTTCATTAAAGCCCTCCTGCTATCCCAAACCCACAAGTCTGAGTGGGCTTTTGGCTCTAAAGTGATGTTGAAGAGCGCCCGTATACGACTCTGCTATACATGTAGGGTTTGACCCGTGATAGATACTCACGGGTTTACTTCTATTGCGGCACTTAGTGCATTACCTGCTTAAAAGCTGAAATAGTTAAATTTTCAATATCCTTTAGATGGGCTTTGAGAAAAGCAAAAATATTGCCGTGCAGGGAGTGAAAGCACGTTTTTAAATGGAATTATTTCAAGTGCTGGTCCTGAAGCTGCCGTTATTGCAAGATGTGTGCGCAAACTGTAATCTGTTCCGGGCTTTTTAAAAGTGGAAACACTGTAGGAGCAGATATTCTACAGGTTGTAACAACTGTGTAATTATGTGTTGAGATGCAACACATTTTAATGTACTGTATCATTGATTTTTATGGAATAAAATTGCTCTTTTTCTTTTTTTTTAGTGATCTGAAGAGATTGAAAATCCAAATCTACACGTCGCTTTATGTAATCAATGAATAGCATTCTAATAGCAATTACAGGCTTGTTCCTCTTTAAAATATGTTAATGAAATATAATTGACAAATTAATGGATTAAATGAAGGTGTTGGCAATGTTCTGGTTGTGTATTGAAGTGATTGACTGCACAGTGAAACTGCCGCCACATTGCTTTAGACTGAGGCCTGATTATACATGTGGTTCTAATTGAACCTGTTATTTAGCAGAGGTTGAGGGCTGAATACGTGTATGTGTGTGTGTGTGTGTGTGTGTGGGTCTGTGTGTGCGTATAATAAATCCTGCACATTTTTCAAAGATGAGATGTGTTTTTATGATGGGTCAGGAGGCTGTGTCATACAGGAAAGTTGCAGGACAGAGGAGAAGCGAAGCGGGAAGATGCCTTTAGCGGTCTTTAGGAAGCTGACCACCTGTGAGGGAGAGAGAGGAGGCAGTTGTTGTCTTTTGTTGCCTTTTCTTTTGCCCTTTGTGTCTTTGTGAACAGAGCTGTCATCGCATATGTGGTGACAGCAACCCCGCTCGCAGCCCCAACTTAATTCTTTAAAATGTACGCACTCCTCTCCCTCTGATTGATAAGGTAATCATTTTGCCTGACACAGTGGTTTAGCCTGTGGTCATTAACATGTCCATGCGTTTCAGATGAGTTTTTCTATGCGTGCGTGTGTGTGCATGGTGGTGGTGGTGGGGGGGGGGGGTTGGCTGGAAGGCAGGCCGACTCAGAGATGTTCCTCCAGCTCCACAGAGCACCGGCCCATTAACAGCTGATGGATGTGGGAAGGAGTGACCCAACAGCTCAGAGCGGAAGAGACTGTTTCCTATGGGCAGGGAGGGGAAAGGGAAGCACACAGAGAGAGATAGAACATATGAGTGAAAGGCTGGTAGAAGCGAGGGGGAAATGACAGCGCGAGGGGTTTTAGGCGTGGGTCATTATAGCTGAGGAAGCATTAGATCAGCCTCTCCAGAGTGCGCTTGGCACCTGAGGCCATGGCTGCAGCTGAAGGAGAGGGCTGTGGCCGCCGAGTCTGGGGGAATGAGAGCAGACCGTGAAGTCAGGCAGTTGGAGCTATCAAGTTTGATTTCACAGACAGAAAGAAAGAGTCACACGGGATCATTAGGTCAGTGGCGCAGGCAGGTGGAGCGCACGAGATGGTCAGCCGAAGCAGGAAAAAGAAACACCCGAGCAAAAAAAACAAAAAAAAAAAAAACGAAGAGAACGCCCGTTGTGTTCAAGCAGAGCATCTTCATGAAAAAGCTCTCATCGGTCGTTGTGTCCCCTGCTAACTCCGCATTGCTTCTGACAGCTGTATTTGTGTTATGGATTTTCCTTCACTCTGTCCCGTCTCCCTTTCCTTTTCCCCTGCCTCCCTCTCTCTCAGTAGTCAGCTCCCCTCCCCTCCATCGCCTCCACCCTATGACCTTTTGTAAGCACTTCATCAGAGAGCCGTTGGTGTTTTCTAAAGCGCCGCGACAAACTGACAGGGCAGCCGTCAATCGAGCGGGGGAACCGAGGGAGCAGATCAGTGGAAAGCTTCGCTCAGAACAACAATGTGACTAAACTTTCTGCAGCACTGCTTTAATGTGTGTTGAAAAGGATGGCTGTGAAGGGTAGGTGACAGCTGTGAAGCGCGAGACTCAGAATGTTATGGATATGCACACACAGAGGCGCATATGCACGCGCACACACACACACACACACACACACACACATACATTTTGCACATTTCATAAACCGTCTGACTGTAAAGAAGCGTTACGCAGCTCTTGAGTGCTCGTTTGTCCATGGTGCTGCGGCGGTAAAATCTGCCGAGCGGACAAATGAACGCTCCGATAAAACGCTGAGGTTCACAGAAGAAGAGGAGGAGCGCTCGGGGGATTCACAACCAGGTCCATAAACTCAGCTACAGTCTGATTGAATTCAAATCACTTTCTTACTCGCTGATGTAAATACCTCAAATTCAGATTTCTCATTTCATTTTTATCAGATATCAGATCTACCATTAATCAGATTTATTTTAACATTTTTCTTTTTTCTTTTTTAATTTGCATTAGAATATTTGAATTTCTTCGACCAGGATGACTTTAACATTAACATATGATGATAGGAAATTAGCGATGCAGTATTTCCCCCTCGTCCCTGTTCATTGCGATCCTGGACCGGGGAGGTAATAACCATTTAAATGCATCTCATTATGTTTTCTAATCCGTAAAGTATCAGGGATGTTGGCTAACGCAGGCAAAAGTGAGTCTGGAGCGTTGGCGCACACTGCTCTTTTATGGTATTAGTATTTATGGTATTAGTTCCGGGGGACATGGGATGCCTACTTAAGCTATTAGCATGTGAGGCGCCGTGGGATGATCCATCCCCTGACAGGACGAGCTGTTAACCAGTGTTAAACCAAATCACAATAGGCTGCCTGGGTTGACAGATTGACAGAGCTCGCTCTCGCCGCTCGCTTGGTCCTTCCTCCTCCTCCGCCGTGCGTAACCTCACGTGAAGATTTGTTCATGTCAGAACGACAAGAGCTCGGGGAATTTTGTTTTCCAAAACTTCCAGAAGAATTATTGTGTGGTAACGTCTACTGTAAATGTGATGGATATGATTTCGCCCATAGCAAACACTCTCTCTGTGTCTGTCTACTTCTTCCTTCTGCCCTCAAGGTGAAGAGGCTGTGCAGGCTTTGCCCAGTGGGGAGCAGACACTATGGCTTCTATAATGCCCTTTCAGAGAAGGGAAGGGAGGGGAGGCAGGAGGAGAGGATGGTGGCTGCTACAGCCGCTATCGGGCGTCTTGGAGATTGCTCACAGACAAGAAGGATGCTGTTCTGCGTGTGTGTGTATACTTATTGTGTGCGTGCGTGCTTGTGCAACCACAATTAACTGTCAATCAACGGCTGACCCCTCCACCTCTCTCCTCCTCGGACAGAATTCCTCAGGTTTTAGGTTCTGTTTTTCAGACGGCTGTCAGGAGGGAGAAGAAAAGCAAACAGGTCGTCACTTTCCCAACGTGCGTGTGTATTTTCTTTAGTCGTTTCACAGTTCTGGGGAAAACACGCACTCCGTTATTATTTTTATAGATTGTTTTATCTGAATCACAGACAAAAAACTTTCCCAGACAGCGACACAGAGTTGTGTTTAGCTGTGCGCTGGTTCATCCGCGGCTGTTTTCCTTTTTTTTTTTCTGCTCTGTGGCTGCTCGCTGGGCATTGAAGCTCTGTTAGTGTGTGTGCACACACACATGCACGTCTGTGTGTGGTGGGCATTGTTGACCGAGAGACATCTGCCACTAGATTATACCCAGCTGTTATCTGAATAATTGTGTAATCCCCCCCCTCGCTCCCTCCCTCTCTTTTACTCCCTCCTTCTTTCCCTCCCTCCTCCTTCTCCTCCTTTGCTCCCCTTCTTGCCCCTCACATCCCTTCTTCCTCAGACTGATGAGACGGAGAGTGATGAGTCTCTTTTCTGTTTGGCACTTTGGGCTTTTTTTTTTTTTTCACGAGTGTTTATGAGTGTGTGAGCTGGCGTGTGTGAGTTAGCGTGTATCTCTGCAGCCCCTGGTCACCGGTCGTTGTCTGACATTTGTAGAAGGATTTTAGTCCTACCTCCCCTCCCCTCTCCCCCCTTGCACACGCACACTCACCTCCCTCCACTTCTCCTCCCCTGCCTCCCTCCCTCCCTCCCTCCCTCCCTCCCCGTGGCTCTCGGGGAAATAAAAGTAGCCTAATCCTGCCAGATCAAGATTGCTGTCCACCACAGCTTTACCAGCCTGTGAATTAGAGCCAGTTCTCATGTTCCTGAGGAGAGAGAAGGCAGAGAGTGTGTGTGTGTGTGTGTTTGCGTTGTGGGCTGTTGGCCTTTGAAGCAGTGTTAGCTGTTTGCCGGCCGAATGTTGGTCAGGGGGTGAGAGGGAAGGAAAAGCAGATAGAAAGCTCTGCAAAACAAGAAGAGGAGACCGGTTCAAAGTAGGAAAAGTAGCGTTTGGATGAGAGAAACACGATTAAGATTCTTAGCTCACTGTTGTAGCCAAGGTAATTTTCAAATTACTCTTAACAGGCCACATATGATACTGCTCAAATATATTTCCTGTTATCAGATGTCATGTTAATTAAAGAAAAGTTTTCTAGTTGTTTTTTTTTTTCATCCATGTGCCATAGTTTTTCTTTTTCAACTTCAATGCATCAATTTAAGTTTTAAAATTGCAAAAAAAAAAAAAAAAAATGTCCACGATTTTTTCTTCTTTTAACAATTAATTAAAACCATTTTTTCTTGGATTAAAAGAGGGAAAACATCATTCAGACGTAGCACATGCTCACTGCTTCACTGTATCTACAAAGGCACAACAAAAAAACAGGCATTCCCCCCGTTTTCTGACGACTTACAATGACATACGTAGACTAAAAAAGACAATTTTATCAGCGCTTTCTCTACTTGAATTTTTTTTTTTTTTTTATGTATCGGTGAAAGATGTTTGTGTGTCAGTCGTGGGGCTGCACACACACACACACACACACACACACACACACACAGCATGAGTGCCTGCAGTTGCCAGGGCTGCCTTCATTTCTGGTCCGTGGTTGGTCGGAAAGTGTTCTTTTCCCTGTCGTAGCTCCGATAGTCACTCACTGTGAAGGACTCGACACTCGCTGTCTCTCTTTTCTCCTCCTCGCCTCTTATTCTGTTGCACTTTCTCCTGTCCATCTCCTCCCCTCCTGTCTGTGCTCTCCCTCTCTCCTCCTCTCCTCCTCTCCTCCTCTCCTCCTCTCCCCGTCATGCCTGTTGTCTCTAATTATCACGACTCTGTGTTCCCTCAGCCTCTTCATTACATCCAAGCTGTCATCACAGTTTACCTCCAACATTTGCAACCTCTCCTCAGGCCCCATTTCAATAGGAATCATTTATTCTATATGAGTGAAATGACAAGACTCGATGCAAGGTCGATCAATAACCCTCTCAGCAGGCTGTTTTGTGATTTTTTCCCCTTTTTTTTCAACAGCAAATTGAAAACATCGTTCAAAAAGAGAAATTTTAAAGTAAAAGTTTTCTTCTTTAAATCTGTTTGTGAAGCCAAAATATTTTGCTGCCTTTGAATGCAAGCAGGGAACAAATTCATAATAATACTGATCTGTAAACTTCAAACCTCTCAAAGAATTATATTCAGACCAGGAATAAAGCGTTGAACTATGTTGATAAATTTTGCTTAGGTCATTTTTTTGTGATTATTGAGTGCGATGTGTCCCTGGACAAAAAGATTGTGACTCACAATGCGAAACTTCTCTGACAAAAACAACAAATCACATGAAATGAAACTGTTTTCGCTTTTTTACTCATTATTTCGCGAGCGCGAGAGACTTCCTTTGATGTATTTATAATCAGCAAGTCACATAGAAAACACAGGCGTATATTTTCTTCAAGGACTGAGGGCATTTATTATCAGGTTGAAAGTATGGCCATTTGGGTTGTTGGATTAGCAGACACCACAATGCCGATTTGCCCAGTGAAGGTCAGAGCTGCTGTATGCAACCTGTAGCTCTAATCGGTGACTTCTGCTGCTGCAGGTTTCCATTGTCTAAAGGTCAGTCGGGAACAGTGCATTAGCCTTGGAAAGTAGTCAGCATAAACGAGGGAGGGGACTGAGGGAGGAACGAAGGACTAAAGTACAAAAAAAGAGGACAGGAGGGAGGGTGAGTGGCAATGAAACCCTGGCATGCTTCGTGGTGTCAGGCAAGGCGTTCGGCTTCTGGGGGCTTTGTGAAAAGTTTGCCTGTGAAACTTTGCTGAAGGCTGGGTTTGGTTTGAGCAGCTCCCCCAGGGGTTCGCTCAGAGAGTGGGTGGAGGGAGGAGGAGAAGGAGGAGGAGGAGGAGGAGGAGGTGGGAAGGGAAGTGAGAAAGCAAAGAAGAGGAGGAGAGGGGAGCAGAGCACAGAGACCAGGCATGCCGTCACAGTTGTCCGTTGTAACGGCGCACAGGCCCTCAGTCGCTGATCTAAGAAACACAACTCCTGGCTCACGCCCCCTCCTTATCCCTCCCCCTCTCTTTCTCTTCTCCGCCCTTTTTCGCTCTCCTCTCTCTCCCTCCATCCTCCTCCTTGCCGCCCGGCCTCTCTCTGTCTATCTCTCTCTTAGCTTTCGACAGCTCTGCGCTGTGGTTCGAGCGAGCGCTGGTTATTAACATACAGTTTGCATCAGTGGAACAGTGGCTAGACCTATTTGCTGGTAATGAGGATAGGGGGGCCCGTGCTGTATAGTAACTTGTTTGACCTCTAGTGGTGGGGTCAAGTTCATCCTGAGGAGGTGTAATCCCCCCCCCCCCCCCCCCAGCCTTCAGCCTAAACTGCACTGTGGGGGGAGGATGTCGGGAGGAGGAGGAGGTGGAGGAGGAGGAGGGGTGCACCGAGGTGGCCCCTCTTCATCCCAAATTTGAATCTCTCATCCCCTTCTCTGCTCTCTCCTTCCTCTCCCTTGTCCCCTCTCTTCCCACAGGGTTAATAGAAGGGGAAATTGATAGTTCTGTGTGGTAATTGTGGCTTTGAGAATTCTCCGTCTCCCACGGAGAAAGATGAGGGCAGCTGTACCAAAGACAGAATGACGTGTTGTAAGAGAAAGAGAGAGGGAGAAATATGGGGAGAGAGGCAGATGGGAAAGCAAATAGAGCTCCCACCACCTCCGCTGCACCCCCGCCTCTGCGTGGGGGTCTGATTGGTTGATGAGGGAGCGTGTTGATTGGTTGATGATGAGCCGAGATCTCTGCGTAACTTTACTAGCCGGGCTCTAATAATCATTCAATTCATTATCCAATCAGAAAGACTCACCACACCGCTCTGTATCCTCGCTGATTCTCCTTTTAATTCTCCTTTTGAACCCCCTCCCTCCCTCTCCAATCCTCCCATACCTCCCAGAGGAGCCGGGGATGGACAGATGAGTGGAGCGCACTGTATCTGTTTGGTTCTGCTCTGCTGCTCGCTGAAGTAGAGAGAGACAAACTTATATTCCACCGATGCCAGCGCTGAATGGACTCTCTGCCTCCCTCTCTCCTTCAAGAGGGGCTTTTCTTTCCCAGGGGCAGAGCTTTATAATTAGTCTTCTTCCAGAAATAGAAAACTAGTTTTCTGAGGTGAAGTCACTCTCTGATGTGTAGTCTTTAAAGCTGCAAATTCGAATTGATACAGAGCAGAGTAAAATCTATTATACATACATATATATATCGGGAAAATCAATTTTCAACGCCTTGTGCCACTTACTGCTGCCTGTTTATTTTTACAAAATAAAAAAACTTTACGATTGCTAAATTAAATGACTGAGAAAGAACAGTTGTTGGTCAGATAGACATTTTGTTTCTGTACTAACACCGACTTGTTTTAGTTCCTGGCTTAGTTGTTTAGTCTCAACGCAGGCCATCCCAAGGCTGTCACCCAGGCAACGTTATATGTGTGTGCCTGTGTTGTCTTTATATTATTTCATTTTCTTTATTGTGTCGTAAAAATTGTCACTGTATTCATTTCTCCTTTTGACTTTATCTCTGCCTCGGTTCTGTTTTTCTGCCCTGTTTTTCCCACCTCTTGTTTCCTCCCCTTAAGCTCTCCCCCTCTCCACTCCCCTCCGCTCTGCCTCCCCCCCCTCGCCGCTCTCCTTTTCTCTTCCCCTCTTCCCCTCCCCTCTCCTTTCGCTTTCTCTGTCCGTTAATGAGAATGTGTTAACGAGAAAGAAAGATCTATTGGGTATAGCACAATTTATCAGAAAGGCAGAGGTTTGGAAAGAAAAAAAAAAAAAAAAAAGGCGGCGGGCCCTTCAAAGAAGTCCTATTCTTGTGGTTGTGAATGTTTGATGAGACAGTGAAAAGTTCCCCCTCTAACGTCATGGTGTCTGAACAGAAGAGAACAGAACCGTTCTAATCATGCCGCACAGAAAAAATGACTTCCAACCCGATTTAATTAACTGATAAGAAACGGCTTCAAATTAATTTTTCAAGGATGTAAGATTTTGATTAAGAAACTCCTAAAAGAAATAGACGAATAATCAATTTTTTAATCAACTTACTCAAATGGTAACTGGTTAATATGATAATTCTAGCAATTAGGGCAAATATTGTCGAGCAGCAGTTTCTATGCATCCTGTTAAAGGAATTATAATATCTTTACATCTAATTATCATGGTTATTTAATTTTTTTGTATGGCTACCTCTCAATTTTACCATTCGTTTTTTCATCTGCCATTATAGGGATAATGAAATGAGAAGTTGGAAAGTGTAATAAGATGAAACTTTTATAAGGGCCAACCTGAATGGGGCTTTTCACGCACCCTGATTGGATAGATATTTAGGAAAAGGGAAAGGGGAGTTGTTCAGAATGACATTATTTCTGCTGGTTTTACATGCAAAGCTGAGATGGATCTTTTAGATGTATGATTCTTTTATTTCGTCAGCAGATTAAAGTAGCTAATAGCTCCTGGCTTCTGTGCGGGTGCGTCCCCCTCTCTTATTCATAAGCAGGTAGGCCCGGCCATGAATATGCTTGCCATTTCTAATCCGAAAAGTTTTAAATCATCTATTCAGTCTGAAGAGAGAGATACAGATTCAGCTTTGATTGAAGGAAAGATTGTGCTGTTCACCTTCTAGTGGCCATAAGATGTGTATGTATGTGGATACCTATGTGCATGTGTGTGTGTGTGTGCGTTTCCCTAATTGGACAGGTATTGTAGTGGAGGTGAAGAGGGGCCAGATGAAGAGAGAGAGAGTGGAGGGAGGGGGGGACGGAGAAAGAGCTGGCAGGGGGTCCGGGGCTTTAGGAGAGCAGCAGTTCCTTACTTCAAAGAAGGCTTAGAGAGTGGACAAACGCTAACCCCGCTCACATACCTCTGCAAAACCACACACTCCACATTCACATACAGTGGCTCTTTTGCCTCTCATGAGATGAATATCCATCCCCTCTCACACTCCTCTCTCTCTCTCTCTCTCTCTCTCTCTCTGTCTCTGCTGTATCCCTCGCTCCCTGCACGCTGAACATCAGTGGAGTCGTGCGTTCAGAGGGAAATATTGACAAAGCGTTTGGAGAGATAGAATGGTTCCTTTAATTATATGCTGCTCTTATGATGCATGGTGTTTCTGTCTGGCTGCTTCCTCGCGCACACACACACACACACACACACACACATGCATGTGCTGAATAGGTATTCCTGGCATAGACCCCTGTATTGAGCGTACATATTCAATTAGCAAAACGCATTAGCAAAACTTGGCATTTGTTGTTGTTTTTTTCCCCCCTCCTTGCTCAGAATTAATGGTTTTGATATGCTAATTAGTGGGTAATTTAATTTCAAAAGGCCTCAATTAACAGCAGCGTTGTGGACACGAGGAAGTTAAGCAGCATAATCTAATTTGCATTAGTAACGAGCAGGGAGTAATTAGTCTCTAATTAGCCACTTCAGACAGCACTTGTGTTTACTTTCCTAATGAAGTGGAGGGGCTTTTTTTTTTTTTTTTTTTTTTTTTTTTTTTTTTTTATTACAGGGAAGCCTCTGTGCATGCGTGTGTGTGTGTGTGTGTGTGTGTGTGTGTTGCACGTGTGTCTGGTTTTGGGGAGTGGGGGGAATACAGTGGCATATGGCTTACAGTTTGGCTCCAGTTACACACATGGGTACATCCCCTACATACACACAAACAAACACTGCCACACACATGAACACACACAGGGTCAGACCGGGCTGTCTTATGTGATTGGGCGCACGCTCGCAGTAGTTTTCAGTCCATTGAAACATCTCTATGAGCTCGCTTACACATACCACAAGGGATTGATTGTGCGTTTGAGGGGTTTTATTTTGATGATAGCATTTCTCCTGGTATTATTTTTTTGTGTGTTGCAACAGCTTGCAATATTTTCTTTTTTGTCTATCCAGGCACTTGCTGTAGTCTTTCCAAATTATATTTTTTTTGCATTGTGGAGTGTATAAACTGTTGTGTTTGAGTGATGACGTTACAAACCATAGCTGCTGGCCGACCTAATGCGGGGTTTATTTCTGGGATACGGTTGCCTGTGTTGACAACGTAGCAAAACAGAAAAAGGAGAGACAGACAGCTAGATAGATGGATAGATGGATAAACAGACAGCCCCATGGTGCGCTGTGTTTTATTCTTTTTCATTTCATATCTTTTAAATGATTTGGAAATATATCCTGAACAGCGCTCAAGGAAAATAGCGCGCAAAATAAATGCAACTTTTTCTTGGATGAGCGTTCCAGTTGGAACTTTTCCATTCACAGCCGTGTCAAAAACAAGTTGAAAACAACAGGCTTCCTCCTGGGCTTTTTTTGGGAAGAGAGATGGGGTGGAAGGGTTGCAGGGGGAGCAGCATAGCGGGGTTTTAGGGAAGGGGTGGGGGGGCGCGGGGGGACAAGCAGCTGCCCTATTAGCCCAAATCTGTTGTTCAGAGGAGGTGGGAGGAGGGTGGAGCAACACCACTGAATTTCCACAAAGGAAAGCACACACTGTTTTCCTCACTTTGTGTGCAAAGAAGGCTATATTCTCAGATTATGCCACAAATTAATGTACATTTAACCCCATAACACCTTTGGGTTCAGATCTTGTCTTATTTTTACCCATAATCCCGTGCAAAAGGACAGAAGAGACCATTGGGACCCTATTAACTGACAGCCACTCTGATGGGAAGGCATTTTTCTAAAGGCTTTTCCCCAACCTTCTCTGGGAATAATAAGAGAGGTCAGAAAGTTGGGCGACTTCCTGCTGCAGAGGGCAGGGTCAGAGCGCTGGTTGGCAGAAGTAGTCAGCACTCAGCAGACATGGCTTGCAACACACATACAAACACACACGCTGAACGGACGATAACCCGTAGTGTAGAACTTGTGTGATTTACACGCACCAAGAGCAGAAGCTGGAGAGAATTCAATAAATATAATGAATGAAGGCGCTACAGTGATTATGAGCCTGTTTCCAACACTGACCTCTACTCATACTCACATATGCCCAAATTTATAGCCACAAACATCCACCGATATGCGCACACACACACACACAAACACACACATCCATAAATAGGCAACTGATTTACAAATGAGCTGACCTGTGTGTTGGCCTTGCTCTCAGATAGGCTCACACCCCCGCCAGGATGCATAAATCACAATGGACATGCATATGCATGAGCATCTGAGGAGGTGGGATAAGTGTGTGTCTGCATGTGTGTGCATGTGCGTGTGTGTGTATATATGCGTGCGAACACCGGCCAGCAGCAGTGTTTGTATCGATCATTGAGGCTTAGTTAAGTGCCTTTTATTTCATTGAGTTAAAGTTAAGGGCCGTGGACAGGCCTCTCTCCCGTGCGTGTTGGTTTTGAATGGAGGGAAAAGAAAGAAAGAAAAAGAAAGAGAAAGAACTCTTAGCTGTTCTTTTTTCCCCTCTTTTTAGTGGCATCCAGGGATAGCACATCACATTAATGGAACCTAGATGACGTTTCATGTCTCTTCTCTCTCTGGAAGAAGTGGTTTTGGTGTTGGACCTTTGCCTGATGTGTGTATGTATGATGTGAGCTGCTTTAACCTCCCCTTGTTTTATGGACTTATACATGGCTCTGGATCTCACTGCTGCTAGATTAATTTACACACCACTCACACATGCTTGCCAAATCTCCCTCTGTCTCTCTCTCTCCCTCACTCTCTCTCCTTCTCCCTGAAGACAGAGCAGAAATTGCCTGGTGAGGTAAATAAATTACTTCCATCGATTGCTGTAGTTGAAGAGTGACTTTATCACAGTTTGACTTGTCCAGATACAGATCAGCGTGTGACAGCATGTGTTTTTTTATAATGTGCCACTGTGTCTACGGTATGTGTGTGTGTGTCTGACTTCATTTTCACGTGTTTGTGTGTGTGTGTGGGCTGCAGAAATCAGTGTAAAATCTACCTGATGGGTATCTCAATATATTAAAAGCTATTGCTGGAGCTACTGTATAGTCCATAAACTGTGTGTGAGTGAGTGTGCGTGTGTGTGTGTGTGTGTGTGTTAGACCTCTAATTTGAAACAGGCTGCTGTGTGCATATTGAAAAGCAGATGAATTAGGCTGGTTTTATTAAAGTGGGATCTTCCAGCCCACCTTGTGTCCAGGTGTGCTGTTGGCTGATTGAGTTTATCTCTGTCTTGTTATCAATCAGTGCCGGGCACTGATAGGAGCTGCAGATAGATGACATCTTAATACAGCTTACACTGATACCTCCTTCTGATTGCACAGGTTTTATCTACGTATCATCTGTGTAAAAAGTTTCGCCGCACCTTGCCCCGTGCCCCAGATGTCACTTCATGGAAAGAGGTTAAAAGTTCACCCACAAAAAACAAAACAAAAAAAAAAACCTCCAACTGCAGAGGGTGTGTGTGTGTGTGTGTGTGTGTGTGTGTGTAGCAGTCTGGGACACATGCTGTTTTAATAGACGCTGTGCTGACGTTACTGCAGAGGCCAAGAAGCCACCGTTAAAAAAGAAAGGATTTGGAAAAAGAGCGAGAAAAGGCCTCATCTGTTTGCATTAAACAGTGGAAGAACTGACCAGTGAGGGAGCAAATGAGCGGCAGACGGCTAAAAGATATCTGCTTTTCTGGCTATGGCGCACGCTTCCACTTTCCCCTCCCTCGTTCGCTTCATTTTGTTCGGCCTAGATTGCTCAGTGAGCTCCTTCTTTTATTTTATATCAGATTTATTCCTCACGGAGATAAATGGTATTTGCTTTTTCTCTCTAACTAAATGTATCTATTAATAAGCTCTACTCTAGTTCTGCTACAGTAAGTCTACTACAAAGTTTTTTCTCTTAAAAGTCCAAAAGAAAAGTTACACAAGAACAGAGCAAAACAGACGGAGAGCAAAAATAGAACTCCGTTTTTTTTAACTTTCAGATTTACACTTTAATAGTAGTCCTCGTGGTTTATTCTGACCAGTCTGTCTGTCATCTACACTATCAGGTTCTTTTCTGCATCGGATGCTCCTGATTTGAGAATTAATTAGGCAGCGCGGTGGCGTCAGGGTTGGGATTTTGGGTTTGTTCGCTAGCTATTTTAGTAGCTAATTACTGAGGGGGAGAGTGTTAATTGGAATTCTCTTAGATAATGTGAACTCCTCTTCCCCTTTTCTCCCCCGCCTCCACTAGAGTTTAATAGAAAACCACAGCACTTAATAGACCTCTCCCTCTCAGTCTGTTATTTTTTTTTTTATATATATATATATATAATTCTTTTATTTTTTTAATTCTATTTTGATGTTTCTGACAGCAGCTCAGCTGATGCCCGATGGGACAGGAGATGTTTGTAGTCATGCTGTCGTGGTGGTGTGAGCCGTACTCAGATGGAGTGACATGCAGTAATCCTCTCAGACTTGGATATCGACTCCTTTTTTCTCGCTGGCTTGTGCCCTGCTAGTTTTCACAGAGGACAAAATTATAGAGACGGAGAGCTCGGTGACGTATCGCACAGGGAGAAATAAGCAAAGGACAGGAGGGTGGATGTTAGAAAGGGGAAAAAAAGAGCTGCAGCTCATTGAAAGGTGCTCCGTTTGTTGCATTTAAATTCTTTGAAAAATAACAGATGAAAGACATAAATTTGATCATCTTAAGGGCTTGCTCAATCTTTTTATTCATTTATTTTATGCTTAACTTCTGTTGCACGGATAATGAACCAAACTGGCCTAACCTGCATTTTGACTTTGCACTTTCTCCACAGCCTGGGGCGCCAAAATGCTAATTCAGTGGTGCGTAAGTAAGGGGGATAAAAACACAAAAAAGTGATTTTAATTTTAGAGAATATTCAAAATGAAACAATAGTTGCATTTGGATGTTGTTATAATTGGAACGAACTGGCTGACTAGATAAACAGACTCTGGTTGCTGGCGTAGGAGCACACACTTGGGGGTCTTTTCATATCTGCGCTCTGTTTAAAAATTAAACTGCTAACCGGCATAAAGCAGGGAGGGAACAAAATTAATATACAGTGAGAGACGACTAATCAGAGATCTGTGGTTTCATTGTAATTCCTCTACCGACCTAAACTGTGACAAAAACATTATTTAACATCTTTACCTCCGCTCCAGCCACTCTGAAAGGATTGACGCACACAGACGACCATACAGTATTTTAATATCACTGTTTGTGTATTCTAATCCTGACACCACTTGAATATAATTCCTTCCCCTATTTTAAATCATGGATGTGAAATTGCATTAAGGCAGGAGTGTGTGGGCATGAAAGCAGGGATGTTAAATGGACATATGAATGCAGGGTTGAATCCTAACCTATTAAGTACTTTCCTTATTATTTCTGAAAGTGGAGCGTGATAATTAGTTTGGTGGAAATCCTATAGCGGGGTAGAGGTATGGGTCTCAATAGTTGAGCCAAATTAATTTCTTCTGTCACCTTGAGCATATGTTCCTCTTAATAGGTTTAATTTATTTCACGGTGATTATCTTTTTTTTCTTCTTTTTTTTTAACCACTTGTCTGTGATGCACATATTCACATCAAAAACCACTTCAACCCTCTGCACATGTCAATGGTATATTCATACCTAAATATGATAGAGCTGCACGGCGTCATTACCGCTAGGCTCCTGAGTCTGTGTGATCTGAGAGATGGCACTGTGCCGTTTTCCCAGGGGTCCCTGCTGCTGCGGCCCACTTGTCATGTGATCCATGTGTCTGGCTAAGAGCTCCATTTTTCTCAGGAGTCACTCCAAGTCTTTTTAGTCCTAAAAGTTAACAATCGTTCCTGATGTTAAATCCATCAGGAACCTCCATGTGCCACGAGGTCGCTTTAATAATCTCCCCTGTGTATGTGTGTATGTGTGTATGTGTGTGTGTGTGTGTGTGTGTGTGCTGAGGTTAGGTTGGACCATGGGAAAGCGGCATACCTGAGAGGATTAGAGTGATTCCCAAGGACACTTTGCGTGGGACAATATTCAAATACACATTTCTTGTAAATTCAAGCACTTTGCCATTTTGTAACACCTTACACAACCTGAGCCTGGTAACTTTCAGAACTCTGTGTGT